>VDFB02097550.1:0-16052 GCA_007258455.2 Sequoia sempervirens
CACCTCGACCACCTCTAGCACAACCATGCCTACCAGGCATCACTCTTGGAGGAATCTTTCTTGACCTGGAGCCCACAACCCGGTCACAGTGTGACTGCCTCTGTCGACAATCTATCCACTGCGGCTCCGAGAAAACCTGCGGCTCATTACCCATGATGAGGGGCGCAGCCGAGGAGCCAGAGAAAATGACCCACAAAGAGAGAATAATTTTATTATTCAAAAAATGAGACTTCTTACATGCAGAGGATCTCAAATCCCCAAGTTTTACAACACATGCAAGTTACAGAAAACTACAGAATCACCCTTTCGCAATATGCGAGCTTGTCCCCAAAAGTTACCCAAAAATACTAGAAACCCGCCCATAAATAGAGCTCCTCTTTAGTTTGGAGCCAAAACAACATTAAAATTTGAGTTTAGGTGGTTTTGGCACCGAAAATTACAACTTGAAGTTCAAATTTCAAAAGAACATTTGCAATTGTATCTTCTAGAAAGTGCGCCAACTTCCCGGGGCCATAACTTTTGATCCGGGGCTCTGATTCGCGAACTGTTAGAACTGTTGGAAAGGTCTCAAAGTCAAGAATGCGCTTGAAATCCGCTACACTGATTTTGGCAAGTTTCAGGGCCATTCCTGAAGCTCTAAGTGCCTCAAATCCAACTTGAAAGATTTTCAGGTGCAAATTTGGGAAACTAAAACTGCAATATCTTTCAACCTAGGAATAGAAAATAAAAATTGTAAATTGGGAATTTCATTATGACGAAAAGGGTATCCAAAAATGTAAAAACATATGAAAAATGATAAACTTGAAATTTAACTTTTTTTGGGTGATGCAAGATTGCCCTTACACCACTGGATGCTCCTGCATCAAAAATACTATAGATTTGGCCAAAGATTTTACTCCCATTTAAAGGAAACATTCATATAAATATCAAAAATAAAATTGATAGGAAAAATATGTCCTAGATACCACCTCCAAAAGGTTTTGTGAAGCTAAATTTTTATGGTGCTTCGACCAGAGGTAACCCAGGGATATTAGGTGCAATTGTGGTTTTAAGGAATCATGAAGGATCTCTCATTAGAACTAAATCAATTTGTTTACCTCTAGGTTCAAATAACCAAGCTGAGTCACAAGCTCTTATGTATGGTGTGTAGATGGCCATTTAGTTGAAAGTGACAAAATTGCAGATACAAAGTGGTTCTCTAATTATCATCAATGCATTTAGGGAGAGAAGGACATATAATTGGAAGTTAAGCTATATTCTTTTGAACGTTTGGAACTTGGTCAATAAATTGGAGTCATTTCAGTTCAATCACATGTCTAGAGAAGGTAATCAACTTGTAGATAGTTTTGCAAACATAGATTGTGAGTGAATGCAGTCAGAGTTAGTTTATGAGAAAAATTCAAATAATATCACAAGGGAAATAAAAGATTTAATAAATCAAGAAAATCCTATGTCAATATCCTAGTCAGGGAACACATGCAATTTGGTCTCAAGGAAAGTCTATATGTTAGCATCCTAGTTAGGGCACACATGCAATTTGGTGATGTCATGTATGCTAGGTTAGTAGGATATAATAAATCAAGAAAAGTCCATGTCAACATCCTAGTCAAGGCACACACACAATTTGGTGATGGCATGTATGTTAGGTCAGAAGGATATATTTGGTATTTTACAAAAATTAGGGGGAGCTATCATTTGGTATTTGGTGGATTTAAGTACTACGATCAAGATTGGTTATCACACTCACATTGTTTCATTCATGTTTCATACCTGGCCAAATTGGGAGGTAGCTTTTTTTGGCAATGGCATTGATTTGTCATTGATGTCAAATGCTTTCATAGTTTGGTTTTTTCCTCATGCAATTTCTTTAAGGTTAGATGAAGTTAGATGAAGGCTAATTTTTTTTTGAATACATTTGCTTCAAGGTTAGATGTAGGTTAAGTTTGCTTCAATGCTTCAAGGATAGTGCTCGAATACAATGCTTTAATTCTTCAAGGTTTTTAATGCTTCTCGGTTACAAGGTTATAGGGGTATCTTTATTTATTTGGAGATTTTGTGTAGTGTTGATGTCAAGATAAATCTTCATTATGAAGGTCAAAGTTATCATTTCCTACACCTAGATCACATGGAGACTAGTAGAGATCATCTAGATCACATCGAGACTAGCAAAGATTTCAAATCATCACAAATGAACAAACTTGGTTTGGAAGGGTTTATCTTTGGATAACTTGCTTGTCTTAAAACCTTGAGTAAAAGTCTTTAAACAAGGTTTAGTTTAAAGTCACTTTTGTTATGATTTTGAAGTGATCGACTCAACAAGGTTAAAAGTCACTTAAGGAGGGTTTCAAATACATTGGATACCAACCCCTTCATCGATTCAGCAGGTTAGTGCCTTCTCATTATATCGACCAAAGAAAATCAATGGTTTATCTTTAAAAGATGAACCTAGCAGGAGCATTTGATCAAAGGCTCATATTTGAACTTACATAACAACTATTCTCTGATGAACGAATTTTGACAGGCCTATTGATGTCGTTTTTTAGGAGTTAGTTAACAGTTACAAAACATCATTGAAGCTACAATGGAAAGAGGAACTCGTTAGTGGAGTTTTAGTTTGATTTTTGAGTTGCAGGAAAAAAATTGATGCAACATGAATGACAAGTGAGAAGAATGTGTAAAAAGGTGTAGTAGTCATTATCGATTGAATTTATTACTTTAATGGTGGAATGTGACTCAAAGAAAAAGGGTTTGTGGGAGATTGCTATAATGCATTGAAGTCTACCTTATCAGTTTTTTTGTTTATATCCAAAAACATAGAGAAGGAAAGTTTTGAATGTTGTTATTGAGTAACAATGATCTTTCAAGTATGATCTCTTCTCTACACAAGTTATAAGTGATTAGAGAAATATTACAAGTGACTATGCAAAGGTGTCTTGAATAGATTGTGTATGCACTATACTAGAAATTGAATACAATATTGACAATGTGAAGTGATAGTCACTGCATTATAATTATCTTATTTCTTATTCAGATCTTGTGACAGTTAGGATGTGTCCAATGTTTCTTTTCTTGCACTCGTGTATGCATATAATAGAGGTTCATGATTTCCAATGGTGTTAGTGGTCCAACTGTGATATTGGATTAATGAAATAATGTTGAGATTTGTGTGAAGTTATAAGATGGTGTTTGAAGTTGCAGAAATAGATCACATAGGCAATAAAATGTATTGCAACAGGGTAACCCCTTGAATTTATACCTTTTCTTTCATGGAGATTGGTCAGTAAGACCATGGAGAGTTTCTAGTGAGGCAATTGTATTTGCCAGTGAGGCATGTTTTGTAGCCAGTGAGACTTGGCTAGTGAGGCATGTTTTGTAGTCAATGAGGCATGTTTTGTAGCTAGTGAGGCTTTTCTAGTGAGGCATAAAAAGTAGCCAGTGAGGCTTTTCCAGTCATGCACAAAAAGTAGCCATTGAGGCTTTGTAATCAATGGGATTTTATTAAGCTAGTGATGCAATTTTCCTGAGTGATTTTTTTATCCCTATGAGGGTTTTCCACTCATAAAAAATATTGTGTTATGATTCTTTTATGGTCTATGTGATTATCATGATTCATGCTATTTAGTCTTGCTGCTTTCTTTATCTACTTTGTAACATTTGAGTTTTCATGTTGTTTGAGGATCTACTATTGGCTATTACATTTGGTTACACTCTTGAAACTGAACATTAAGTGATTACAAAGAGATTATGTGTTTTGAAAAATCATTGAATTGAAGTTGATTATTGAAACACTGATTCAACCCCCCTCTCAGTGTTTCTCGTACTCCAACAAGTGGTATCAGAGCCATACCCTTGCATAAGTCTAACAAACTTAGGGGTTCCTAGTAGTGGAGTAGTCATTATGGAAAAAAGTAAAAGAAACAGAGGAAAAAGAAATACCCAACATAGTGCTGAACAACAAACACCACTTAAACCTAGTACAAAAGATGATTTTGTAGTGAAGAGAATAGAAAATGAAGGAGATCACTTAGTGAGTGATTTTGAACAAGAGTTTGATGAAAATGAATATGAGGTTGATATGGAAGGTGAACTCATCTATGCTCTTGATGAGATTAAGAAACTTATAATGGAGAATCAAAGGTTAAATTTTCAATTGGAAGAGTCTAGAAAAATTGAAGAATCCACTTGCATGAATTTGCAAACCAAAGTAGAATATTGTCAAAAGATAGAGGATGAAGTGTTGTCTCTAAGAACACAACTAGAGGAAAATTTTGTGTTAAAGGAACACACTATAAAAGATGAGTTGATTGTCAATCTAAAATTAGGGATTGAAGAAAACAAGAGGATATCAGATGTGACAAGGTCTGATTTGGAAGTCAAAACAATTGAATTCCAAAAGCTTGAAGGAGAAATAGTCTCTCTCAGAAATGTTAGAAAGTAATTAGAAAGAATCAGAAATTTGATGAGAGTACCAAAAAGTTGAATGAGATGTTAAGTAAGCAAAAGCATCACAAGGACGTTACTGGTTTGGGATTTGTAGAAGGATAGAGTTTTGGAGTCAGAAAAATACCAAGAACGAAGATAGATTCAAATTATCATTCTGCTACCCCTAGGATTGTTGATAGTAGACAATTCAAGGAAATCAACAGAGGAAGAAGAAGTAGAGCCAACTAGTTCACAAGATCTCCACCTACTTAGAAAGATCAATTAGTGAGGTACAATTATTCATTTCTTGGTTATTGTTATTTATGTAATGGTTATGGGCATAAAGCAAGATATTATAGAAGAAGGTCTAAAAGGAGTCAATATGCATTCTCTGAGAATATGAATGTAATATGTTATAAATGTCATAACTATGGTCATGTCGCAAAGCACTGTAGAACTAGGTTTGTGAAACTAGAGAAGAAAGTTTGGAGAAGGAAACATCCCAAGAAGATAAGCATTCAGAAGGTTTGGAGAAGAAAGAAAAACCAGGAGAATGATGTTTCTAAGCTTTTGCATACTGCACAAGTGACATTTGTAAGTGCATAAAAAGGACCATGAGGATAGGGGGAGGTGCTTATAGTTTTATCATTCAAACCCTATAGTAAGCAACAAGGAAGTTGTGTCTTTGCAGTAAATTGGTGTTTTTTGGATTAGAAGTTGGTGATAGTCCTTGTTTGATCTTTGAAGTCAATATAAAGCTCATACTTCTTCATGATAGTGTCAATGGTTGTGCAAAGGTACCTATTTCTTTGTTACAAGGCGATTGCGTTCATAATGTAAATGAATTGCTTCTAAAGATTATTGATGTTTGTCCTTAATGCAATAAAGGTATTTTATGGTTTCTTAATTTGATCAATCAAAGAGAGTAGGAGTCACAAGTATTAAAGGCTTGAGGGACAAATTTTACCATTGGTTTCAAATATAAGTATTACTATTTGTAGTTGGTCTTTAAGCTTCGTATGTCGGTGCTTTCCATAGTTTGATGACAATGCTTCTCCTGAATTCTTTCATTCATAGATTACAAGTAATTTTATTTTGCTTTGATAGTCAAGTGATTTCAGTCACATAGCAAGTGTCAAGGTGGTAAGTGAGCAACATGGAATAGTTATTCAACTTAGAATCTACTCTCTTGGTTCCATTGGATGGGTATGGGTATTCTTGATGCAAGGAAACTCTTGAAGGTGTGAGTATTGTTTTTCCTTTATCCTTGATAGATTGATTGAACATTCCTTGATGAGATAGAGTCAAATGGTGCCATTGCTTGCTCGGTACTTCAAGGGTTCTTGTTCATTTAGAGAGGAATTTCATTACAAATTTATCTACTTCAGAATCTTGTAAAAGGGAAATTAGCTTGGTCATATGAGTTTACACAGTCATCTGATGTTTAGCCAATGCCACAATGTCAGATTATGGGTTTACACAATCATTGATGTTTGTTCAATACTATTTTTTTGAAAACAATAACCTTGTATAGTGTTTGATCTTTGTATTTGGGGTAGTGATCTTGATAATTTATTTTTATTTTGAATGGTAGTTTCTTCACATAATGCAATGATCCATTTGTGTGCCTTTGCCTTGGAAACCATATGAAATAGTGTTGGATGTTGTGGTTGTGTTGCTGATATGTGGTTGTCATTGATGTCAACACTATTAGCATTAAGTCATTAGAAGTTGTATATGTTGAGGATATTGAGAAAATTGTAATGGAATGAGTTCTAGGTTGTCAGTGGTGAAGTGAAGTTAAATTTTTCGGTGAGTTAAATACATTGTTGATCAGAGCTTGTGGACTAAAGGGTTTGTTGCTGAGTGTATCTAGTTTATCCACGTCGAGTTTTAGAGATCCACATGAAGTTTTGATCAAGTTACGAAGATTTATATTTGAACAATTTTTATGTTGCTTCAGTTGGTGTTCTTGATTGAAGATGATGTGATTTCAGTTAGTTCAGTTGTTGAGGATGCTTCTCTGGTGATTTGTGATGTTTTTGGATGCTTCTAGATCATTCTCTATATTTTTTGCATGTCTGCATTGATCGTTGTGCTCATGATTGGCAATTTTCTCTTGCGTGTTCATGTTTTTCATGTTCTTGGCCGACATTGTGGTTGTAGCGTGTTGTGGATCTTCAAGGAGTAATTAATTGAAGTGTTTTCATGTTGGAGATGTTGATTTGGGTCTTTACTAAGTTGTGGCTGACCTTGGTTGATTCACATTGAAAATTAATTATTGATTTAGCCTAACAGTTTGTATTCATTTTATTATTTCATTGAAGCTGACATGTAACGATGTAATTTCTTGTCACTTATATATATAAGTGATTGTTTATTCATTTTGGAAGTATGCTTGAGTGTGCTCATGTATGAGATGTGTGAATAAAGTTCTAATCATTCGAAGGTAGAGCAGAATAGTGAAGAAGAGTGAAGAAGTGTTCATGTGCTTAACTAGAAATGTGATCAGGCATTAGCAGATGCTATTTTTTCAGTTCAAATCCCTGTGGATGTAATTTGAATCTTTTTGTAATATAGTGTGTCTTCCTTTGGGCAGTTAGCCTTGTTGTAATTGAGCAATGAGCTCTAGGCAGTGTGCCTAAATGCATGTGCATTCCTATTTCATTCTTTATACTTTTAATAGGGTATAATCTTGTGGACTAACCTCCCCAGTGGTTTTTCCCCTAATAGGGTTTCCACGTAAAAAATATTGGTGTTATGTGTGTTTCTGATGTGTTGATGATTTATGCTTTCATTGTTATTAATTAGATCTAAGAATAAGGTTAATAAGTTAAATAATTTTTAAATTTCTAGGACAACTGATTCGCCCCCCCTCTCAGTTGTTTTCCTTTATGTTGCCAACAAATAGAACTTCAAAGAAGAAAGAAACCCACATGTACAAAGGTGTTAAGAACAAGATCATGTATCATAATGAAATTGGACTGCTAGTTTTTGCACAGTCCTTTTTTTGTTTTGTTCTATCTTGCAAAAGTACTTGAGGGTGAATTGAAGCTCAAAGCTCAGTGAGTTTGATCTTTGACAAGTTGGAGCACCGACTATTGGATGGAACAATGAAGAACATTGATGCGATAGTTACATGAAATCAATGTTGGAACAATTGCACATAGTGATTTAAAGTTTTCTCATCCATAACAATGCTCATTACTGTCAGAACAACTGGAACATGAGTTCTTTGGTTGATGATCAATGGTTTAATGCTCTTAATGCTTTGACAATGAAATTTTTATGGCAGTGTAAGTGACATTACTTCAATGATATTTAACTATCTTGGTGCTTTGATATCTCTGTGAAAGTTAGTAGTGAATTTCAATGCTTGAAAGTACAATGAGTGATGATTGCTTAAGATCTTGGCTGGATTGCAACCTTTGTTGCTTATTTGATAGTGAAGGAAAGAATGGTACTAAGAGGATAGTTGAATTTTCTTGAACACAAACACTTTGTAGTGATAGTATGATAGTACTTGCTTGAAGCAACATGCACTTGCTTTGAATATATCAACAATGCTTTAAGAGTGATAGCTTTGTGACAATATCTTGAGTTCGTTTAGACACAACATTTCCTTGGAAGTGATAGATATGTGCTTTAGCAGTGACTTTGTTTACTTATGGATAGTTTATTGAGGATAATGGCTTGGTGTTTTTGTTCTACCCTACACTTTGACAGTATTCCTTCATGATTCCTCCCAATGCTCTCTATGATTGGTTTGGTAATAGTGGTAGATGAACCTTTGATTTGTTGTTTGTGTTGATAGTGATGATGGGTGTTCTCTTGATAATAGTAGAGACTCTTGATTTCTCTCTTTTCTCATAATATAGTCTCTTACATAATGTTCAGTGACATTGTGCAAAGGCAGTGAATTAATGAACTTTATAAATTTTAAATGTAAGTGGAATGGTGTGTATTCAGTCTTCCTGAAGGTATTCTAGAGGATTTGATCAAAGGTTTTTATGTTGAGATAGGTCAACAATTTTTTTCTTTGCTTAGTAGTTAAAGTGGAGTCCTGATAACATGAGTGATATCATGTTGAACAATCAAGTTGGATAGTCATTTATTACCTAGATAGTGCGTTAGTGAATTACAGTACTCTAAGGGTGTGTTTACAAATGAAGTATGCAAATGATCTGGAAATCTTCATGTCATAGCCCTTTGTCATTGTTGTCAAAGGGGGAGAAATTTTTGTAAGATGCTGTTGGAATGAGATTTTTTGGATTCATGATGGGATTCATGGCTTCATCTTCACAAGGGGAGAAGTTGACATCAATGCCAAAGGGGAGTTTGTTGGAAATGGCATTGCTTTTTCATTGATGTCAAAGGATTTCACAGTTTGGTTTGGTCCTCATGCAATTGCTTCAAGGTTAGATGAAGTTAAATGAAGGTTAAAGTTGCTTTGAATACAGTTATTTCAAGGTTAGGTGCAAGTTAAGTTTTTTTTCAATGCTTCAAGGATAGTGCTTCAATACAATGCTTTAATTATTCAAGGTTTTTAATGCTTCTTGGTTACAAGGTTACAATGGTATCTTTATTCATTTGGAGATTTTGTGTAGTGTTGATGTCAAGATAAATCTTCATCTTTGGATAACTTGCTTGTCTTAAAACCCTAAGTAAAAATTTTTAGCCAAGGTTTAGTTTAAAGTCACTTTTGTTATAGTTTTGAAGTGACTAGCTCAACAAGGTTAAAATTCACTTAAGGATGGTTTCAAATACATTGGATACCGATCCCTTCACTGATTCAATAGGTTAGTGTCTTCTCATTATATCGACCAAAGAAAATCAATGATTGTTGTTTAAAAGATGAACCTGGCAGGAGCATTTAATTAAAGGCTCAAATTTGAACTTACATAACATCTATTCTCTGATGAATTAAGTTTGACAGTTGTACTGATGTCTTTTTTTTGGAGTTAGTTAACAGTTACAAAACTACATTGAAGCTACAATGGAAAGAGGAACTCGTTAGCGGAGTTTTAGTTTGATTTTAGAGTTGCAAGAAAAAAATTGATGCAACATGAATGAAACATGAGAAGAATGTGTAAAAAGGTGTAGTAGTCATTATTGATTGAGTTTATTCCTTTAATGGTGGAATGTGACTCAAAGAAAAAGGGTTTGTGTGAGATTGCTATAATGCATTGAAGTCTACCTTATCAGTTTTTTTGTTACTGTCCAAAAACATAGAGAAGGAAAGTTTTGAATGTTGTTTTTGAGTAACAATGATCTTTCAAGTATAATATCTTCTCTACACAAGTTCTATGTGATTAGAGAAATATTACAAGTGACTATGCAAAGGTGTCTTGAATAGATTGTGTATGCACTGTACTAGAAATTGAATACAATGTTGAAAATGTGAAGTGATAGTCACAATATTACAATTATCTTATTTATTATTCAGATCTTGTGACAGTCAGGATGTGTCCAAGGTTTCTTTTCTTGCCCTCATGTATGCATATAACAGAGGTTCATGATTGCCACTGGTGTTAGTGGTCCAACTGTGATATTTGATTAATGAAATAATGTTGATATTTGTGTGAAGTTAGAAGATGGTTTTTGAAGTTGCAAAAATAGATCACATAGGCAGTGAAATGTGTTGCAATAGGGTAACCCCCTGAAGCTATAAATTTTCTTTCATGGAGATTGGTCAGTAAGACCATGGAGTTGCCAATAAGGTAGTTGTATTTGTCAGTGAGGCATGTTTTGTAGCTAGTGAGACTTTTCCAGTGAGGCATGTTTTGTAGCCAGTGAGGATTTTCCAGTGAGGCATAAAAAGTAGCTAGCGAGGCTTTTCTAGAGAGGCACAAAAAGTAGAAAGTGAGGCTCTATAATCAGTGGGATTTTATTAAGCCAGTGAGGCAATTTTCTCGAGTGGTTTTTTATTCCTATGAGGGTTTTCCACTCATAAAAAATATTGTTTTGTGATTCTTTTGTGGTCTATGTGATTATCATGATTCATGCTATTTAGTCTTGTTGCTTTCTTTATCTACTTTGCAACATTTAAGTTTTCATGTTGTTTGGGGATCTACTATTGGCTATCACATTTGGTTACACTCTTGAAACTGAAAATTCAGTGATTACAAAGAGAATATGTGTTTTGAAAACCATTGAATTGAAGTTGATTATTGAAACACTAATTCACACCCCCCCCGTCAGTGTTTCTCATACTCTAATATCTTTATGTGAAGGTACGAAATTTGAATAAAATTGTGCAAAGGAAGATAGCAATTTGATGTTGTCAGGTATGATAGGTTAGAAGGATATATGTGGAATAATTGCAAATCTATGGGAAGTTGGCATAAAGGTGGTTGCACATACTATATAGTGGATAATTAAGCAAAAGAAAATGGTAGTTATGCTTCACATTGGGTATTTGGCGGATAACTAAGTACTGCGGCTAGGATATATTTGATATCATATTCAAAGTGCCACAAAATGCTCATGCTTCGTATCTAGCTAAAATTGGAGGTAGTTCTATGTGAAGGATCAAATGAGCATTTGTACTGGATTTGAATAAAAACTCCTCACCTTTAGATGACATCACATGTGCTTTGAAATCCTTCTCCAAAGATATGGAAAATGCTAGGTCAAAAGGATATATTTGGCATAATTGCAAACATATGGGGAGCTGTCATAAAAGGTGGTCACACATGATATATAGTGGGTAATTAAGCACAAGGAAATGGTGGTTATGTTTGACATTTGGTATTTGGTGGCTAGAGAAGTACTATGGCCTAGATCCAAATAAAAACTCACATGTTTAGATGTTGTCACATGTGCCTTCAAATTCTTCTCTAAAGATATAATGAAAAGGTGTCACTCTTTATTAGCTAACAAGTGTGTGATTTCTTGTAGGAAAGGGAAATTAGGTTTAATAGCCTTGCTCTATCATCATGAGGGTGATAAATTTGAGGCACTATGTGGCTCCCCAAGCATGTTTACTGGTTTTTCATAAATCTTGATTTGATATAAGGGTTTTCCAAAGCAATTTTGTGTATTTTATGATAGGTTGATGTGTGTTTATTAAAGAAACAATAGTGTTTATTCTAGTGTTCATTCTTCTATGTGTTTCTTTGGGTATAGAACAATGGCTTCTTCTTTTTTGGTGAGCTAATGGGATGTTCTGTGGTGCTCATGTGTTCATTTTGTTTGGTGAGTTCATGATGTATATGTTATCTATGTTCTTTGATGGCTTTTGCTCTACATTTTGGCTCATTCAAGTTCTTACCTGTGTTTCTCCTTGTGGATTCTCTTCTTCGGCTTTGTTTTTAAGTTCATTATAGAGGTACCTGTATTCTCTATAATTGGGTTCATTCAAGTTAGTTCCAGTTTAGGGGTTATATTTGCATTCTTAGCCACAAGTAGTAGGATTTTCAAATCAAAGTTGGGTTTTGTTGGTATCTGCTAAGCATTTCTTTCACATTTGGTTCTAGGTTGTGGCATGTGGGGTTTGTTGCTTCTAGGTTGTGGCTTTGTGGTTTAATTCTAATCAGTATTGTCAACTTCAGGTTTGTGGGTTTCTTGGGTAAGTTGTCCATTTAGTGTGCCTTGTGTCACTTGCATTGTAATTTTGGGTTTCAATTCTCTATGTTAGCAACATGGAATACTGGTTGAGAAACTATAGGGCTCGGTTCCTTGTTTTGCGATGGGAAAGACCATTTTTAGGGTGCCTTTAAAAGGATCAGTTGTTGCATGTTTTTGAATTTGAATGTCCAATAGTGTTAAAATGCATAAAGATTATAATAGGAAATGAAATCTTGCATCTTAAGGCACAAAGGATAATTTTCGCATCCAATTTGGTATTTATTTTTGTTTCAAATATAATAGTTTTTGTTTAGAAACTTCATTCTCTATAGTTGATTGTTAACAAAGTAGTCAAGGAGGTATTTATGTAAGATGAGGCTCCGCTCAAGAGCATCCAAGGCTATGACTTATGGTTGGGTGAAGGTTATGTTGGGGGAATTTTCCCAAAACATTATTTGCAAAAAGTGAAATACGCTGTCATTTTTTATGTAATGAAGTTGTCATTTCAGGCTAACTCTTCCAATTATCTCTACACAGAGCTTAACCATTATCATTTTGAGATAGGTGGTGAAGCTATAAGGAAGTTTACAAAAAAATATCAAGCAATATATTTTCTATTGTCTCACCAATATCACCAAGCAACAATACTGAGGCATCCCTCCTCCCCTCATCATGGGAACAAAGTTAACCCTCTTCTAGAAACAATATTGAGGCATCTCGCCTCGCCTCCTCAGGGTAACAAAGTTCATCTTTTTCCAAACATGAATGTTACTACAAACTCTTAGGCATATCCTACTAAGCAATTTAAGCCTTAGGAAGGACAGGATGAAAACTTTTTTGGAGGGGGCCATGAATAGGTTGCATGCTTCTATTTTTGTGATTATCAGTACGTGGTGGTGGCTTCTGTTGTTTTTATTATCAGTATGTGGTGGTGGTGATGAATAATCTATAGGCTTTTGGTATTTTGAGTATTAGTGTGTGATTGCATATATCAAACCCAAGGTGGCGGTGACTACTTGGCTATAGGTTTTTTTATGTCTGGATAATCAGTGTGGTAGCGACTACTTGGCTATATGTTTTTTGATGACTAGATAATCCTGAAGCGTATAGGTCAACTGCAAAAACTTGGTTTTTGTAATTCTGTTGATACTTTTAAAGATGTTGGTGATTTTATTAGATTATCATTGTAAATCCCAAAATTTTTTGAGGATTATCATGTAATTACTATTAAATGTAATATAATAGACCGGTTTTATGCCTTTTACCTTAAAAAAAATAAAAAATTGAATTACATATTTTGTAAAAAACATGGATTAAAAGGTGTTGGAGAAGTGGTGTTAGTGGATTGTAAGGTGGGAAGGAAATTTTTAAATTATTATTGAATGCATATTCCAACAAGAGAAAACCCACGCCAAGGAAGGAGTTCGGGGCATTCAAAAGGTTTGACTGGGAGAGGGAGATGGTTTGAAGTCATAATTGTGAGACCCAATCTCAGTAAAACATACATAATTTTTTCATTTATGAATAAAATTGAGACATTCAAAATGTTCTAGAAATCTAGGAAGGAGGAGCATAAAACCCAGAAACCATTTGAGAAAATTTGTTCTAATGAAATAGAAGTGGTACAAAAGAATATGATGGGTTTATTTCTTTGTTGTAATAAAAAAATTATTTGATGTTGTTGTTTGTTGGTTTTGAAATTCAATAAAAGAGCATGAGTTTATTTTCTATTTATGTAGTGGATAGCAAAGAGTCTTTGCATATGATGTCTTGAGAAATTATTTGTGAGTTGTGGGTTACAACATGCATTTCAGAGTTCCACTTGCATCAAATGGTATCAGAGCTAGAAGATCTTGAGAGTGCAGGATATGCACTAGGACCTGTGGGTGAATATTGGTGAAGAATGAAGTGGTGAAGCCATGAAAGAAGTTGTATGAGAACTTGTTTGTTGCATGTATGAAAGAAGGCATGTGTCTTATATACTCCAACAAATATAAAGCTAGATAGAAGGTGTAGATTTCCTTCACTAAGAGAGGGTGGGTAGAAGATAGTTGTGTGAGTGAGAGATTGTTGCAAGGAGTACTTGTAACAACAGAGGGACTTGTTGTTGGAAACACAAGGGTAGACAATGAGAGGGGGAGTGAATCAGTTGTCTCAAAAATTATACTTATTAAACTTATTCTTAGATCTGATAAATAAACATGAAGGCATAAACCATCACCACATCAAAAAAATCACATAACACCAAGATTTTTTTACGTGGAAATCCTGTTAGGGGAAAAACCATGGTGGAGGTTAATCCACAAGATTATACCTTGTTAAAAGTATAAAAGTATTATAAATGGGGAATGCACATGCATTCAGGAACATTGCCTAGAGCTCACTGCTCAAATACAAAAAGGCTTACTACCCAAAAGAAGACTCACTGTCTTACAGTAACATTCAAATTACATTTGAAAGATTTTGAATTGAGAAAATAGCATCTTCTAATGCCTAATTACAGTTCCAGTTAAGCACATAAACACTTTCATCTGCTCACTCTTCTTCACACTTTACTTCTTCCTTTGAAAGATTAGAACATTATTCACATGTAGCACACAACATACATTGTACCCCACGCCTTCAAATGGTATAAACAATCGATCATATATGTGCAATTACGAATAACATCAACTACATGTCGGCCCAACAAAATATGAAATGTGTACAAACTATCAACCCAAAATAATAAATAATTTATCAATGTGAACCAAAAAATGTTGGCAACATCATAGTAAGGACCTGAAACAACATCCTCAAATACATAACACCTTCAAAAATTATGCCTCGAAGATCCGCAACATGCTACAATCACCTTGTCAACCATGATCATGAAAAAAATGAACTCACAAAAGAAAATCACCAATCGCGAGCACAATGATCAATTTAGACCAACAAAATAGATAGAGCATGATCTAGAAACATCCACAAGCATCATGAATCACCACAAAAGCATCCACAACTCAATTTACTAGAATCACACCATCTTCTTTTAGGAACACCAACTAAAGCAACAAAACAATTGTCAGAACATAGATACTCATAGCTCAATCAAATCTTCATGTGAACCTCTAAAACTTCATGTGGATAGACTAGATATACTTGTCAACAAACCCTTTAATCCCCAACCTCTTATCATCAATATATTGAGCTAGCCACCATACTGAACTTCACTACATCATGGACAACCTGCAACTTATTTTATCAATATCCTCGACATATACAACCTTAAAGACATTAATGTCAATAATGTTGACATAAATGAAAACCACATATCAAAAAAATCCAACAATCTCCCCCTTTGGAATTGATGGCAATGCATGATGTGAAAAATACCATCAACGCAACTTTCTCTTAGCACTTTCTTGCCCTTAGATTTTGATTGTTTTCTCCTTAACTCTTTCACAATTTTTCACATGAATCTTCTCCCCCTTTGACATCAATGACAAATATACACATTATATTTCTCCACACAAGCTATGAACCACATTTTTAAACATCAGACTACTCCCCCTGAGTAGCAGCCACCACAACATCAATCTGGATCACAAGATATAACTATGAAATACACGGACTGATGCAAGTCAATGCATCTTAATTCTAATTAGGAGGGGTAATCAACCCTAGCTTCCCTTTGAGATACGCAAAAGTATCCTTAGGAAAGGGATTGGTAAAGATATCTACAATATGTTCCTTAGTAGGCATATACTCCAATCTGACTTCCTTTTCACTCACCTTCTCTCTCAAAAAGTGAAACTTGATAGATATATGCTTGGTTTTTGAATGTAGCACCGAATTCTTAGAAATGTCAATTGCACTTGAGTTATCACAGAATATAGCAATAGGTTCATCATACACAACTCTGATATCTTTCAACATCTACTTCATCCACAATACTTGAGTACAATTGTTAGCAACAACAATGTATTTTTCCTCTACAGTAGATAAAGAAATGGCATTTTTCTTCTTACTTAACCATGAAATCAACTTCTTTCCCAAGAAAATGCACCACCACTAGTACT
>VDFB02097551.1:0-11033 GCA_007258455.2 Sequoia sempervirens
ACTAAAGAAAGATATTGTTGCAATAGCTTGGGGGTATGAAGATCTAAAAACATTTGATACTTTTGTGATAACTCATACTATTCCTTTGAAGCCTGAAGCTAGACCATTTCAGCAGAAACAATGTCCTGTCAATGGCTTGATTGAACCACTAATCTTTAAGGAAGTTTAGAAATTGCTTTCTACAAGGATAATCTTCCCTGTACGACATTCAACATGGGTGGCTAACTTGGTTCTAGTCTGTAAAAAGAATGGGGAGATCAAGCTATGTGTAGATTTCAGGAATCTGAATAGAGCTTCATAAAAGGACAACTACCCACTTCCTTCTTTGGACGAAGTCTTACAAACTATCAATGGGTCTCAGATGATGTCATTCCTAGATGGTTATTCTAGGTACAATCAAGTGATTGTTAATTATGAAGACAGAATGAAGACAACCTTCACTACTAAGTGGGGAAAATTTGCTTACAGGAGGATGCCATTTGGTTTGATAAACGTTGGAGAAACCTTTTAGCGTGCAATGGATGTAGCGTTCAAAGATTTGATTTATAAGTGCATCATCATTTATATGGATGACGATGAGTATTCTATAGAATGGAGCTAAACCATGTTGCGGAACTTGGCTAAAGTCTTGAAATATGTACATCAATATGGTGTTTCTCTGAATCCTAAAAGTGTGTGTTCGGGCTTTTGAAGAGAAGCTTTTTGGACACATAATCTCCCGAAGAGGGATATCGTGATCAAAGCTGATTTGATTCATTACGAGTTAACCATGCGAGGGGAAGTAAGAAGGAGATAGAATCTTTCTTGAGGAAGAATCAACTTTGTGAGGAAGTTTATCATAGGTTTTGCAGAAATTGTTAAACCTTTGAATGAAATGATGAAGAAAGATGCTAGAATAGAATGGATTAATGAGGCAAAGGCTGATTTTTCTCAGGTTAAGCAATCCATTTCAGAGGCTCCAGTCCTCACCAGTCATGACTACTTGAATCTATTTTATATTTACTCTTTTGCTTATGAACACTCATGTGCAGTTGTCCTGACACAACGAAGAGAGGAGGGGATGAAAGGCCAATTGCCTCCATGAGCTCTCTGTTTAAGAATGTTGAAGTCAAGTACCCACCTCTTCAGAAACCAGATTTTTCATTAGTTAGAGTTGTCAATAAGTTCAAGCATTATATCCTTCAAATTCATATCATTGTTGTGGTTCTTGATGCTATTGTGAAGTCTCTACTTATGCAGAGCGAGTTGGGAGAACGAAGGGGGAAATGGATGGCTATTTTGCAGGAGTTCAATCTGGAGATTCACCCTATGAAACTTGTTCGAGGTCAAGGCTTGTCTAAAGCAATGGCGGATGCTGGTAAGAACATTACTTGTCAACAATACACAACATAGTTCTTTTCTAATGACTCTTGGTATGCCGATATTATTTATTTCATGCTCAATAATCAGTGCCCAGAGGGAATGAATACAACTCAGAGGAGAGCACTAAGAATGAAAAGCTCCCATTATATGCTCAAAGGAGGATTGTTATACATAAATAATTTTGAGGGGGTTTATCTACGATGCCTTGATCAACAAGAATCCAAGCACGTAATTACTGAATTTCATGGGAAACATGGCATGGGTCATGGTTCTACAGATTCTTTAGCACATCAGATCCTCAGATCTAGTTATTATTCACCATGTGTGTTTAAGGATGCCCACCAACATGTAAGGACATGTCATATATGTCAAACTTCTGCATCAAGAGAGCGTCATCCAACCATGCCATTATAGCTTGTTTATGAGGTAAGGCCATTTGCCCAATGGGCACTTGATTTTATTGGGGTAATTAACCCAAATTCTTTTGTAGGACATAAATTCATTTTGACTGCCACAGATTATTGCACGAGATGGAAAAAAGCTATACCTTGCAAGAATAGCACAATGGAGGTAGTAATCAAGTTCCTCACTGAATGCATCACAACTAGGTTTGGAGTACCCTTTGCACTGGTATGTGACAATGGCCCTGCCTTTTCTTCTACCGAGTTCATTGCATGGGCTTATGATCATAGGATTGTTTTAAAGTATTCTTCAAACTATTATCCGTAAGGAAATGGAGTTGCAAAATCAACTAATCAGAATCTCCTAGGAGTAATCAAAAAATGGTTAGAGAACAATCCTAGAGACTGGCACACCCAGTTAAGATTTGTGTTATGGGCGGATAGGACTAGGATCAAGGCTACGTTGAAGACTTCACCGTTTAAGCTAGTGTATGGCCAAGAGCCTGTCTTCCCTATTCACTTGCAAATACCTGTCCTGAAATTTATGCAAGAATTTTACTCTAGTGATGATAGGATTGAAGTAAGGTTAGTTGGCTTGCTGAAATTAGAAGAGCAGAGAGATGCTGCTTTGCAACAATTCTTTAGGCACCAGGCTGTTGTCAAATGTTGGTTTGAAAAAAGAGCCAAAGTCAAGGCTTTCAGGATATCATACCTTGTCTTATTGTGGGATAAAGCCAATGAAAAGAAGGGTGACCACCAGAATTTTGATAAGCTCTGGTTGGGTCCCTATCAAATTGTTGAAATCCTAGGAGAAAATGCTTTCTGGTTGAGTAGTTTAACAGGAGAACCTGTTCCATTGTCTATCAATGAATAGTTTCTCAAACATTATTTTGGGTCGTAAAAGGTCTGGTATTTTGTTGGGTTGCATATATGTAAATAGTTTGTTGTTCCGTTGGTTTTGTCTTTTCCTTGTGTTCCTTGTTTTTTCCTTTTTTGTGGGGCCCTTCATTTTATTCAATTGAGTAAGGGGGTTGTTATCTGAAGTATACTTTGGTTACTAGGAGAGAAGTTGGTTTAGATATTTTCAGGTTTTCTGATTGGATGATTTTGTTCTAAATTCATTGTTTTATGTCCATTGTCAATAAGAGTTGTGGAAAGTCATTGAGAACAAGGTGTAAAGTAAGCAATCTTCACTAACTATGATTGAATCTGTTAGAAATCATCAGAAACATCCCCTTTTGTAATGGTATATTTGTCTTAGGACGATGGTGTTGCAAGATTTGAGTGAAAAATCCGATTCCCCAGATGCTGTTATGAGGTCCATGGTAGTTTTCAACCTAGTGCAAATGTTGGACATCTGACATATTGAGAAGGAATTGAATTAAAAAAAAAAAAACTATCTAAGAAAAGAGAACTCAAGACTGAATGGGTGATTCCAGTATCTCTACTGGGCTATGGACGCTTAACCGCGTGAGCAATGTTGTGAGAAAACTAGAGGTATCTCCATCGAGCTATGACACTTTTGACTGGCAAATGAGCAATACCTGTGATATCATTGCACAACAGCTTAAATGGAATCAACTCATGTAGTTCAAATCTTTAAGATAATTGTTCAAAAAGATGAGAAAACTTGTAAAAGGGTGATGCACCATCAAGACACACATAGATCTGCATAGCTGTTGATTACATTTGAGACTTAGCTCAACCTTGTTTACCTGGACCTAATCTTAACTGGAATTGTGATGTCCATAAACCAGGAGTTCTAGGTAACTAAATCCCTCAGTTTCCTGAAAATGGTTAAACCATTTTCCCAGCCAAGTCACCAATTGTTATGCCTTGCATAACCACCCCATTTTAAATTTGATTAAAATGGGACCCCCTTTTGCTTTCATTTTTTTGTGTTTTGCCCCCTTCGATTTTGAGGTTTTGCTTTGCCTTGGCATGTTCTTAATATGTTTATCTTGTATTTCTGCTCCGCGTTTTCCCCAAGTTGCATATTGAAAATCTTGCTTTGGGTAAAGTTTAGGTTTTACCTTGGTTCGTGATTTTCCTGGCCCATTTGGATTTTCCAAGTTTTCTTTCAAACTCGGGTTTTAACGCCATCGCTCGGTTTTGAGTCGGCCGGATTGTCACCGCTGATTTTCCCGCTTTTCCTCCTTTCCTCAGATTTTCCCTGATTAAGGCCAAGTCCGCTCTACCGCTTTTTTACCGCAATCCGAGATTTCTCGGCTCGCAGAATTCCACTGGTCGGATTTTCTAGATTCCACTTCACTTAATCGGGTTTCACTTCGGTCGCTATGAGATTCTTAACTCTCCTCACCGCGGATCTCTCACCGGCGTGTTCCCTAATGGTTTTCGTGGCCTTGCCTTGTTTATTAATTTTCGTGTTTTCTATCGACTCGATTTTCTTTTCCCAATGGATTTTCTGATTCCTTCAATTTCCGGAAACGCAAGTATTCTCGAAGTTTGGAATTTTGGGTCATCCAATCTGGCTCAAATTAATTTTTGAATTTTTTGCCAAGCTTCGAGTGACTTGAAATTGTTGGCACGGGAATGATTTAGGTGATGAATGCTTGATATTCCATCCTTATTTTGATGAATTTCACAATGTTATATGCATTCCTTCTTCATTTGAATGATCTATTGGTAAACCTTATGCCTACTTCAGAATTCTCCGTTCTGGCTGGATTTTCCCGGTTTCCTTCAGTTTTCCAAAGTTCAGAGTTTTGGGTCATCTACGGAATTCTGGTCTAGCCGAATTTTTTTGAATTCTCTGCTATGCTTTGTGGAATTTAAGAAATTGGATAAAATTGATGAATCTAATTATGAATGCTTAAACATATCTTGCTTTAGCTTGATGAATTTCACCATTGTATGCTGCTTTTATTCATTTTAATAATCTATTTTTGATATTGGTGCCTCATCAGGAGAATCCGCCTGGTTCAAAATTTTCTAAATTTCCTCCCAGGCTGGTTTTCCTTGGTTAGCTCGAAATCCTGAACTTCTCAGTGTTGATGCTTAATGACTAATTTAATGGTTTTATCATGATTTTGAGATAACACTTTGATGAAATTTTGTCAATAATTGGATACTCACATTGGTGTTTGATAGATGCAGGCTGAGTCTAGCAAGACAGTGGCTGGAAAGGCTAAGAAGAACACAGAGGGATCATCCATCTTTGAGGCAGAAAGAATGAAGTTGGATGAAAAAAGTAGGATTCCTGAGGGCAGGATAACGTCAGTCTGGTTCAAGGTTTCAGATACGAATATGAACACCCTGCTACAAAGAACTAAGGCTATCGTGGGATACAGTAGTTGGGCATTAGTTGGATAGTGCAGTGACCTATAGTGCAACCATTGGTGAATATCAATCCAACAAGAGACTGGGACAATACGATGGGATAGATCTGAAGAATAATATTAATGCTATTGAATGGTGAACTAGGGTTTCACCTATGCCACTTGCAAACGGCTTGCAGAGGATGTTCTTGATGACGAAGGCTAGAATGGAGCAAGGTATGGGCGACGTGGGGGAAGCAGTTAATGTAAAGTTGCATCGAAAGTCATGCTTCCTCATCGTTTCGCTTTGCCTCTTCTTCACGCAGTTTGGTCTAAGTTATGTGGCAGATCTTGGGCCAATCTGGTCGGTGCCCTTGCATTTCATGCATGTTGACTTTGTTTCGAATTCTTCTAGGGCCAACTTGTTCTATGACCGACTTATTGTAAACCCTAAATTGGGCTGACGCATCTGGTGCATTTTATAAGTATTGCATTTCGCCTCTTTTGTAAGGGTGGTTGTTAAAAAAAAAAAAGGTTAGAAAGTTAGAAGAAGGGTTAGATGAGTTAGAGAGAAGAGTTAGAAAGGTTAGAAAAAGCAAGTTAGGGTTTTTAAAGTAATTTAGACATTTTTTTTACAGTGCAGGAGGAGGAGATGATGTATCTTCCAGATTTTCTTAGCATAGATGGAGATAATTTGAAGACATAGGTTTTCTGTACACTGGTGATCTTGCCAGATTTGTAAATGTTGCTTATCTGTTTCATTGATAGTAGGAGCAGCCAAATTTAAACCTTCTTTATATTATGCTCTAGAATGGTATTCATTTTGAGTTAATCATTTGATTTGAAAAGATTTCAAAGAATGAAACTTTATCTTATGTTTTGTTTGAATGATGATTTGCAATCTACTGTTAAAGTTTGCACTGTGAATGAATGAAACTTTGTATCAATTATAGGTTAATTTTATTTTGCAGTTCTAGTTTAGGAATCCCTTGGAAGGTAACAAGTCTGATTAGTTGAATGAATCAACATTCTTTTTAGTTTAAAAACCTTGATCTATCTTTTTCTATTTCTTTAAAACCCCTTGTTAAAGTAGGTTTAGATAGATGTTTGATCTTGCAACAATCCAAAAGCTCAAAACCAGCAGGCCCTTTGAACATTACAGCTATATTGACCACTTTGTGAAACAACAACGTTGTGAACCAACATCAAAGATCTTGGGAGGTGATTAGTTTGATTACTGATTGTCTCTTTCAAGAGAGGTGAGATACTTTCTTTTATCTTACCTGCATGTTGTGGGTCAATTTGGCACATCAACAGGTATGTCCTAGAATTGCAGTTTTGATGCAAAAAGTTCATAAAATACAGGTTGCATGTTTTATTCAAGCCCAAATCTTCATGCAAATCAATTATGTGTTGAATGTTCATGAGGGATTGTGAAGTATTGTTGTTTTTTGAGAGCTGTTTGTGGGTAAAAAACCAAAGTCATCATTAAGTCACCATTAATGTTTGAAAGTCACTTTAAGTCATAGTTTTCATTTCAGTTATCTTTCTAACTCTTTCCTTGAAAAGAATAATTTAGAATAGGATTATCATTTGGAGAACCAGCTCACTCTGGAGATTCCTTCTTCGTTAAAATAACCCACATCTGAAGAAGGTTTCTATGTCTCAACAGATAGTTAAGTTTCTACAAATTTAACATAGGGTGCCTATCTGATTGATAATAGTTTTTGGCACACCTAGTGGGACCCTGAAAATTAATTTTCAGGAAGAGTTTTATTTCTTAAACTTGTTGTTTGGTGTATACAACAGTTTTATTGCATCCTTTTAGAGGTTTCCTTATATACCTGGAGACTTTGTTTCTGTTTTTGCATGAAGACTTAGTGTAGCCTGCACATGAGAAAAGCAAAAACTAGATCAAGTTCTGTACCTTTTGAATACCAATAGTTATCCCCACCATAAAGGAGAGGAAAAACAAAAAAGAGATTGTTTGAAACACCTGTGAGGTTAAAATCGACACCTCCCATTTTCAGCTCTTTAGTTTTATCACTAGGAAATCCCATTCCTATAGCACAAGAACCACCAATGGAAGTGCCAAGTCAACACCCGTTTGCACCTTTAATGGAGGCAGCTCATTGAATATTGCCCATCATGATGATATCTCAGTCGCAACCCTCAAAAGCATGTCGTTCTTTACTGGAGAAGATCACACAATGCCGGTTGATCATATTTGAGATGTTACCACCTTATGCTCAGTTCACAACATCACACAAGAGAAGGTAGCATTGAGGCTTTTGGCTGTGTCGCTGAAAGGAAAAGTGTTGCAGTGGTTCAGAGGCCTTCATCCAAACTCCATTGCGACATGGGATGAGTTGGGGAATGGATTACACTAGAAATTCAAAGATAATTCAAACCATTTGTCCCTGTTAGAATAGCTGAGCACGATCAAGAGAGTGTCGCATGAGCATTTGGCGGACTTCAATTACTGATTCCAAAGAACCTGGGACCAAATTCCTATAACGGTAAAACCAACACCTCAACATACTTTTCTATTTTTCCTAAAGGCTTTGAATAGAAAATTTTAGTAATGATTCAGTCTATGGGCGGTCACACACTCCCTAATGCTTTTGACATCTCTATTAGAGCAAAAAATTGTCTCATTTAGGCTAGAGAAATAGCCCCTAGGCCTCCTATGCCCCTATTCCCTGAAATACAGCCACCTATTCCTTTTGCTTTTGCCCCTTTAGCTGTTGTCCCGCTTGTTCCAGCAATAGGATACCACGCTGCAACACCTGAACCTACTGTTCCAGCCTAGTCCCAAGAGCTTCATGAGATAAAAAATATACTTAAGACCTTTGGGAATGATCTCATGAGCATAAAAAAATAAGTTGTCCAAGAGCATAAGCCTTATCAAGCCCCTTATCAACAAAATCAACAAAATAGACCAACTTTTCAAAATGATTATCAAGGCCAAAAAAGGAATTTTAATCCTAGACCTTTCCAACCCTTTAGCCCCAACACTGCTAGTTCATCAAAGGAACTTGTACCACAAAACAACATTGTCAAGGATTGTGATTGGTGTTATCCATGCAATCAACCCCATAACCAGTCAACCTACATCAATGACATGAGAAATCAAGCCTTAATGGTCCAGAACAACTATGCTGGTTCGGAAAATGTAATAGATTAGAATAAAGAACAACAAGATAACCTTGAAGTTGCCTTGCCAAACTGGCAGAATTCTGAGTTTTGTGGCGTGAATGGTCAAGATCAGTAGAATTCTCTTGTTTCATCCAATTCTAGATCAAAGAAAAGAGCTATGGATTTGGGGCAGCAAGTTGGAAGTGTACAGTAGCAACCTATTAAGGATAAAAAGCATGTTTCTTCACCTCATGTTATTCCTGCAGCACAACATAAAGTTCAGATTCTGCAAAGAGGCCAATATTTACCAGTAAAAGATCAATCTAAAATGTAGATGCAACCTTTGCAAAAAGGAAAAGATGTTGCTACTCTTAAGAGTCAACAAAAGGTGAGCCCTATTTCTTTCAATGTTGTTGAGCATCTTAAGAAAGCCACTATCAGCATGTCAGTTTTAGATGCTTTGCATATTTTGGGTTAAAAGAGTTTGCTGCAGGAAGCCCTAGCTGAACTCTCTGTTTCCGATGATGCTAATCAAGGAAGTGCTAAAGTCGTGCTAAAGTCGTACTTGCGAATAGCCCAGAAAATAAGAGTGAACAAAAAACTCAAGAGGTAAAGCCTCCTCCCTTTTATTTGAGTTTGATTATTGGCGACAAAATAGTACACAACTATATGATTGACTCTAGTGCAAGTAGTTCAGTTATGCCCAAAAGCTTAGCTAATAAGCTAGGTCTTGTTTATGAGCCTAACTCTCATAAAGGTGTAGTTCAGTTGGATGGGTCTATTGTTAAAACTGTTGGTGTGATTAAGAATGTAGCCCTTACTTTACATGCATCTCTGAATTTCGCCATTCCTCAGGATATACATGTTATTGACCTGCCACCCCCTTTTTCCATTTGCCTCTCAAGAGATTTTATAGCCAAGCTGGGCGGGTTTTTGTCCTCTAATTGGTCTCATCTGTTCTTTAGAACAAGATATGGTACAAACATAACCATAAATCCCGAACCTCTGGCCAAAGACCATATAGAGTCGTACGTCCCGAATCCTATAAACGCTAACCTGTACGCCACCCTTGTACTAGAGGAGCAAACCATGACCTTAGACCACATCAGCCCTATAGAAAATGTGAATCTAGATGAATGGGCAACCAAAGATCACAAGCTTGATCCTTTCCAGCACACATATGATATAGGATTAGGAGTTTATATGATTCGAGAACCTAACATTGTTATGCCTAATCTGATTAAAGAAGAGGAGCAACCTACCAAAACAAAAGATAAGCTTTAGAAACTTTACTTCGATGGTTCGAGAAGTAGCATAGGTGTTGGTGGTGGAGCTATGTTGGTTTCACCAAATGGAAACAAATATTATTCAGCCTTCAGGTTTGCATTCAGCTGTTCAAATAATACAACTGAATATGAAGTGTTGGTGCATGGCCTAGAATGGGCCCGAAAGAGAGGTATTAAATGCTTACGTGTTTATGGTGATTCAAAATTAATTGTGAATCAAGTTAGGAATCTGAATGCTGGAAAAAATGACTTACTTAAAAGGTACAAGCATCGTGTGTGGGATTTAATAGAAGATTTCGATGCTTTTAACATTACTTCAGTTCCTAGACATGAAAATAAGCATGCAGATAGGCTCGCTGCCATAGGAGCTCAATTTGACATTCCAAATGAGATTGACAAGGTAGAGGCATGCCAATACGTGAAAATTGTAGTCGGACCTTCTGTACTTGACAATAATGTGAGTTGGTAGGTTTTTGACAGTAATGAGAAAATTGTGAGTTTTTTAATTGCTGAAGTTGAGTTTGCAGATGGAAACCGACAAAAGTGGCAGTAGCAATATGATGACCAGATTGTGTAGTTAAAAAAAACAACCTACCAAAGGGTTTGGTGACCTTGGAATCTGTTTTCAACTCAAATGACTAGGTACGAAAAGATAAGTGCAACATGACTGTCAAAGAAGAACACTATGAGGCAATTAAATTTTTCAAAGGTAAACTTCTCAAGCTGGGAAAGGTATGTACTAAGGAAGAACAACAAGCTTTCATTATGTTATGTCAGGAATTTAGTGATATTTTTGCTTGGGAATACAAAGACTTAAAGGGTTTTGATTCAGAGTTAGCCCAACATACTATCAAATTAGAACCTGGAGCAAAACCGGTAAGGCAAAAACAAAGACCCCTTAATCCCAAGTTAGAGGACATTATGAAGGCTGAGCTGAATAAGTTAGTTGAGAGTGGCATTATTTTTCCTATCAATCATACTTCTTGGGTGTCTAACTTAGTTCCAATTAGGAAGAAAAGTGGGGAAATCAGATTGTGTGTTGATTTCTGCGATTTAAATAAAGTGTCCCTGAAGGATCACTATCCACTCCCTTCCATGGAACAGATTTTGCAAGTAGTTTCTAGTTCTAACAAATTTTCTTTGTTGGATGGGTATTCAGGTTATAACCAAATTCTAGTAAAGCAAGAGGATCGATTCAAAATAGCTTTTACAACCAAATGGGGCACTATGGCCTACAAGAAGATGCCTTTCAACTTATCCAATGATGGAGCAACATTCCAGCAAGCAATGAACATGGCCTTTCATGGTCTCAAGAACAAATTTGTTATGGTATACTTAGATGATATCACTATTTTTTCAAAAGATGCTAATGAACATTTTGAGCATTTAAAACACATTTTCCAAAGATGCAGAGAGTTTGGAGTGTCTCTCAATTCGAAGAAGAGCATTTTTTTTGTCCAAGAGGGGAGGCTCCTCAGACACATAGTATCAAAGCAAGGTATTTCTATAGACCCTAAATGAGTCTCTGCTATTCTTTAGTTGCCACTACTAGCCCACAAGAAAGGCTT
>VDFB02097552.1:0-14243 GCA_007258455.2 Sequoia sempervirens
AAATAGGAATATAGGGATAGCTACAATGTTTACATCACAAGAGACCAAGATGCATGTGTAAATGTTGAAGAATTTAATGAAAAATATTTGATTTGGTGGCGCTAGGTTGGTATCAATTGTTTGTTGAATTAATTGAATATATTATCATGTTGTCTCCAAAGTTAATATTTCTCTATTATTTGAATTGATATATCAAGTATATATTCTATTTATTGATGAAAATTTTCTATATTTGTGTGGTATGATTAATTGGTTCTTTCAAGCAAAGATTAAATCCTTTTAGTCATTCACAGTAATTTGGAAGTGTCATTTGGATCATTAAGAAGAATATGGTAATTACATTTTTGCATGTTTATACAAGTTATAAACTAATACTGATATGCCAAACAATTAGAAATTCTTCCAAGTGTAAGCCACTCATCTTAGGTTTTCATTTAACTCCATATACCCAACAAGGCATTGGTCTCACCCATTTTATTTATTTAGTTTTATTTTAGCTAATACAAACTTTACATCTGTTAACTGAACATATTTACCTTGATATTGCTTATACAACTCATACCAATTTCATCTCTCCTTCCAATTGCCATTGTGGATAGATTTGTGGGAAAAGAAGAAACACATAGTTCAAATGCAGCCTTCATTCACATAGGTATACCCACCTAGGTATGGTGGAGCCCAAAGAGTAGAAGGTTCAAATTAATCATTTTTCCTTATAAGTTATCCAAAAATGTATCTAGAGCTTGGCAACCTCTTGTGGTTTCAAACTAGCATTTTTAAGACCTAACAGTTTCGCGACTCTACTGAGGAGTCAACTCAGAATCAAGGCCTTGTCATAGAGTCAAATATCTTACACAGACTCTACTGGGAATAAGAAATTATATAATTTTCTCACTTTTGTATAAGTGAGTGGTGACTTTGAATAAAGATATAATACACATTAGAAGGAATAATTTCTAAAGGTCAAGCAATGCAAGGTAGAAGGTCCCTGTATAATTGAGGTCCTAGTGATAATAAATAATGGACACATTAGAATGATAAGGGTACAAAGGCATCTAATGACATGTCCATGAAAAATAAGGATAAAGCATCAAAACCTGACTTTGAGACGTATAACTATTATGATACATTGAAAAATGAAAATAGCTCAGTAGGAGAACCTCATACTCCTGAGGAGAAAAGGAATCCTTTCTATCAACTAGATCTTAAGAAAGAGGTAAGACTCATGGTTGAAATTAAGGCTAAAATAGTCAGACAATAACAAGAATATGATCATAAAATGACATTACTTGAAGGGAATCAGAATGAGCCTACTGATAATACAGCCCCTGAAGAAAATTATGAATTTATGACCAAGGAGGAATTAAATGTACAATTGGAGTATGAAAGACAAGAAATGGAGAGATCAAAAGTAGAGTATGAACAAAGGCTCCAAGTGATAAAAGAGCTCTAGGATTTGAAGTTGCAAAGAGCCCAGTTTGATGCCGAAATAGCTAACCTCCCAAAATATATACCACCTCACAGGCAAGGGAATAATAATGTAGGACCTTCAAATCCACCAAAAGCACCACAAAATCAATCAGGGAGTAAATACAAACAGCCAAATTTTCCACCTAAAAATCTATTGCAACATCTGAATGCTCACCCATCCCATGGCCAAAAATATATGCCACCACCTCATGCACAATACAACAACCCATTGTACCAATACCAACATCCTCAGAACCCACCTCCTCAGCATTACATAACCATGACTAGGAAATTTTACTTAATAGGATTCCAAATATATCCTTACCCTATGGATAGTAGTTGGAGAGGTCTTGTCCCAAAATTTACAGGAAGTAGTACAGTCATAGCTGAGGAACACTTAAGGAATTTTAATGCTTTTATTCAAGACCTGGATATGCAGTATGAAGATGTACAGATGAGGTTATTTATGATGTCATTAATTGAAGAAGCAAGAGATTGGTTTAACAGTTTACCAACAACTTCTATTGCTTTAGTTCAAGAGTTTTATGATCAATTCCTTGAATAGTATGGGAACCAATGTGCACCAAAGTTTTTCTTGCATGAATTGATTAAAATCCAAAAATATTAGAATGAGTCATTCTATGATTTTAACCAAATATTTTCTAAATTGCATAATAAAATACCTCTTGGATCTAAGTTAGCAGACCCTGCTACATTAAGCATCTATCTAAAATATTTTGATCTAAAGATAGGCTATGAGCTTAGAAATAGGTTCCCCAGACATTTAGTTGAAGCTCAAAAAATAGCATTAACCATTGAAAATAATAGAAAGGTTGTTGGGATGATAAGTAAGAGAGATAATCCAATTTTTCCCCAACAATTCAACAATCCTCTAAATAGACAAGAGAATACATATAGAAATGAGAGGCTAAGGTTACATAACATGCCTCACAATACAAACTAGAAGGATGGAAAGCCTGTGATGGATAGGCCTAAGAATAAAGAGACTCTTGATCCTTTAAAGAAGAAAGGAGCATACATGGTGAACAATAATCCTTGGTGTCAAGTTTGTGACTTGCCACATTCCCCTGATCATTGCATTGTTTTTCAATCAATGCAAGAAGAAGAGATGCCAGCATAAAATGAAGAGAGAGATCATATAATTTATTTAACTTCCCACACCCTTCATCCCATTGAGTAGAAATATTCATCTTCAGAGGAAGAAGGCTATGAATATGATGTTGTTAACCAGAAATACAACATACATATGGTAGAACAATAAGTATTTTATGATTCTGAAGAAAGAAATGATGAACAATACACTTTTGGTGCACCACCTAACTACAATATAAGGAGATCGACTGAAGAAGAGATTAAGAAGTTAGCTATTTTTGCAGTGGAACAAGCAAAAAGAAAATATTGGTTGAGAAACAGAATGGTAAATGAAGGTGATGGTGTTCCAAGAGGGATATTTGTGAAGGATAAATCATAGGGAGTATTGAAGAAAACAAAAAATAAGTAGCCTGATAAGAATGTGAAAAAGCATGTTCAGAAGGAGGAGAGCAAAGAGTCACATAAAAATAAACAAAAGAGTAATGACACAAACAAAAGAGAAAAAGAGGAAACTAAAGGAGAGTCATTGGAGCAAAATAAAATGATCAAAATAGAAGGTTCTTCTTTTGACTTCACACAAGCTTTATCCCAGGTAAAAATGTCTACCCCGTTACTTGAAATGATGAAAATTAAGGAGTATAGGGATAGTGCTATTCAGTTGATATCTAATGGGAATGATAAAAACACAAACTCTGAGAATAAGGGGACTACTAAGATCAGTAATAAGCAAGAAAAGATAAATGTCTCAGAAGTGTGTCTGGGTGATACACTAATAAATCCTCCAAAATTTGACCCATTCTTTACTACATTATTTATAAATAACAAATTGGTGAGGAATTGTATGATAAATTTTGGTGTTGCTATCAATATCATGCTAGTGGGGGTTATGAAACAACTTGGCATGTGGGTGGATACTAATGGTGGCAAGTGCTATGCTATGGATAGCAAACCTATCCCAGTGGTGGGAGTTATGAAAGATGTAGAAGTGAAATTGGTTGCCTATCCACAAGAACTTATAATATAGATATAACTGTGATTGATACACCTCATTTTGGAATGCTTTTGTCAAGGTAGTGGACTATAGTAGTGGGATGAAATGTACAATTTGACTTATCCTATGCTACAATACCAATAAATGGTCAAGAGGTCAAGTTATATAGGGAACTAAGGATGAATCAAATTGTAGAATATGTGCCTCAAGATCAATTAAATTTTTTTGGTGATGTAGACTTAGGGAGTTTCATAATAGAACCATCTCAACCAGAATTAGTTAATACTGATTGAATTGACAAACATATTTCCAAGAATCAACATGGAGTGTGGAAGATGTATTTTGATGGGGCATGTAGCCAAAAAGGTAATGGAGCAGGGATAGTATTTATCTCACCTGAAGGCACTACATTCAAATATTCATTTTTTTAACATTTGAATGTACACACAATATAGAAGAATATGAAGCCTTGCTAATTGGTTTGAATATGGTTGTTAAACATAAGATCAAATTGCTAACTATTCTGGGAGATTCTGAATTAATTATTTCACAAGTCAGGTCAAGATATGTTGCAAGACACAAAAGGTTGAAACAATATAGGAATGTTGTATGGGATACAATTGAATTATTCGATGCTTTCTCCATTGAATGGATAGATAGGTCAAAAAACATAATGTATTTTTTTTAGCTAATGTAGCCCTAAGAAGAGATGATATCACCTTGGATGGGGTATCTCAAGTTGAATTTAAAACAAGGCATGCCATCCTTGACAATATATATAAGTAGCAAGTTTTTAATGATGATACTGATCTGATAAAGTTTCTTCATTGTATAGATTAGTATGAAGCTCAGGAGATTTACTTCAATAATTTTGTGGAGGAAGTAGATGGAAAACAAACTGTATTTGGATGAGAAGTTGTGCAGCTAAAAACTAACAAACTTCCAAAAGGGCTTGTGGCACTAGAAAGAGTATTTAATGGTAATGACTGAGCTCTCATGAAGCAAATACCAATTAAAAAATAAGATGTTGAAGAGGTCAATTTAGCACCTAAAAAGGTATATATTGGAAATAAAATAAGCTCAATAATAAGAAAAATGTTGATTGCATTGTTGAGAAAGTACAAGCATGTTTTTGCTTGGTCTTATGAGGATCTCAAGGCATATAGAGAGGATTTATTCCAACATGAGATCCCATTGAAACCAGACACAAAGCCATTCAGGAAAAAGAAAAGGCCCATCAACCCAACTTTGGAGCCTAAGATGCAAGAGGAGTCGTAAAAACTCAGAGATGGAGGAATTATTAATCCTATTAGACATTCAACATGGGTCTCAAATTTGGTCCCAATAAGAAAGGAAAATGGGGATATTAGGTTGTGTGTAGATTTCAGAAATTTAAATGTTGTCTCCCTCAAAGATAATTACCCTCTCCTAAATATGGAAGCCATACTTCATAGAGTGATAGGGTGTGAGTTGTTGTCAATGATGGATGAATTTTTTGGCTACAATTAGGTCAAAGTTAAAGAGTTTGAACAATATAAGACAACTATTACCACCCCATGGGGGACGTATGTTTATGTGAGAATTCCATTTGGTCTGACAAATGTAGGGGCAACCTTCCAAATGGCCATGGATGTGGCATTTGCAGATTTAGTTAATACTATAATGGTAGTATACCAAGATGACCTCACTTCTTTTTCCAAAAGGGCAAAAGATCGTGTGGAACATTTGGAGAAGATATTCATCCGAGTGTTGGAATATGGTATCAATATTAATCCTGAAAAGTGTCACTTTGTTGTCACAAAAGGTAAAATTTTAGGTGATATTGTGTCAAAAGAAGGAATTAGAATAGACCCTAAAAGAGTAGAAGTTATAGATAAAATCCCTATTCCCAAAACTGTCAAAGCCATTCAATCATTTTTTGGACAAATTAACTTTGTTAGGATGTTTGTGTCAAACTTTACTAAGATTGTTAAACCTATATCCAAAATGTTGAAAAAGGGAGAAAAAATAGATTGGACTGTAGAAGCCCTAGAAGCCTTTATATCCATCAAAAAATCCATCAAAGAAGCCCCCATTCTAAAATCCCTTGATTTTACCAAACCTTTTCAAATATTCTCTTTAGCCTCATTTCACACCATAGCAACTGTTATGTTACAGAAGAATGATGAAGGCCATGAGCAACCTGTATCCTTCTTTAGCAAGTCACTGTAGGAAGTAGAATTAAACTATGATATCATGGAGAAACAAGCATATGCATTGGTTAAGGCAACAAAAGTTTTTAGGCCATACCTAGTTGGAGCCAAAGTAATTGCATATGTACCACATGTAGCTTTGAAGGATATCTTGGTGCAGATAGAAGTGATAGGGAAAAGATGTAGATTGATCAATAAGACCCAAGAATTTAATATGGAAATTCAGATCACCAAGTTAGTAAGGGGACAAGGTTTGGAAAAACTAATGGTAGAAACAAACATTGAAGATAACCAAATCTGTAATGTAGAAAATGAGGATTGTGTAGTTGCAAGCATTGAACATACTTCTTGGTATACAAACATAGTATATTATCTTAGACATATGAAAGGATCCAAAGGATTGGATGATAATCAAAGGAGAAAATTGAAATTACAAGCATCTAAATATGTTTTCATAGAAGGTGATCTATTTTAGAAAAACAAAGATGGAGTATTGTTATTGTGTTTGGATGAATCATAGGAAAAACATGTTTTGAGAGAGATGCATGAAGGAGTGTGTGGAGGCCATTATTCTGCTAAAAAAACAACACATAAGATTCTTAGGGCAAGTTATTACTAGCCTAAGGTTTTTAATGGTTCCTTTTCATATGTAAGGAGGTGTGAAGCTTGCCAGAAATTCTCAAGGAAGATGAAATATCAAGGAGCCTTACCACTCAGACCACTACAAGTAGAAGCCCCTTTCCACCAATGGGGAATTGATTTTATTTGGGAGATATAGGAAAATTCAAGTGGGGGACATAAATGGATATTAGTGGCTACTTATTATTTCACTAAATGGGTAGAGGAAATCCCAACAAAGCAAGAAACAAGTAAGGTGGTAATAAATTTCCTAATGGAGAATATCATAACCAGATTTGGTACACCAATAAGATTGATCATAGATAATGGGATGTGTTTTAGATCTGATGAATTCAAAAGCTTCTGCAACACATATGGTATTACTATTTCTTATGCTTACCCCTACCACCCACAAGAAAATGGCCAAGAATAATCCAACAATAAAAGTCTTTTGAAGATCATAAGAAGGATGTTAGATGGAAATAAGAAGGCCTAGGATTCAAAACTGAGAATGGTTGTGTGGGTGGATAGAATTACTATGAAGAAGGAAATTGGGAAATCTCCATTTGAGCTAGTGTATGGGACACAGGTCTGGATGCCACTACAAAACCTTTTACCAGTTTATAATTTCATCCTTCAAGAAGATTTAGACATCCAAAAACCAATGGAGGAAAGAATCAAGCAACTTGTAGAGCTTGATGAAATAAGGAGAATGGCTCAGAACCAGAATGCAAAGCTACAATCTTAGATGAAGTACCTTTTTGATAAGAAAGCCAAAAATAGAAAATTTTAGGTGAGTGATTTGGTACTAATGTGGAATGATAGATCTCAGGAGAAGGAAAAGAATGGAAAATTTGGAGCCTTGTGGTTAGGGCCCTTTGTTATCATTGGAAAGGGAGGAGAAGATTCTTACTATTTTCAAAACATGTCTGATGAAGAGAAAGAGTTGCTAGTACATGGGAAATTTTTGAAGCATTTCTTTTCTTGAGGAGTACTAGAGGATTAAGAGTTTCCAGTGCATGGAAAATTCTTAACAAGCCTCTTAAAATAATCTTTTTCCATGCACAGTAGTCTAGGAAATCAGAAAATGGACTAGGACTTGCTAGTACATGGACAATCCTAGATTTTCCTCATTAAAAAAAAAATTCTTCCATGTAGAGTAGTGTAGGTTCATTTCCATCTCCATTATTTTCCATCTCCATATCTTTATTCATTCCATCCACTCCACCTTCCATTTTTCATATCTTCTAAAATCTTGGTCTACAACCAGAGATTTTGGATTCTTGTAGTGATTGGTAGATCACTCATCCCCAACTAGAGCCATTGTTGGAACAAGAATTTTCATAAAAAATTCTAAGGATTTTATTACTTGAAATAAAAAATTCATACAATCTTTTTCATAAAAAGTCACTCTACTGCCATCCATGAAGCCAAAATAGCCTATTACTGCCATATCACTACCACATTGGCTACCTTATATAGCCCTCACCTCATACCTCCTTACCACATCCACTTGAAAAATAGCTTGCAGTAGCATAGTAAAGGAAGTTAACACTATACCCTTTTTACCGCTATACCGTGGAGGGTTGAAACTTAGCCCATGGTAGAGTAGTATAATGAGTAATATTAAAAAAAGGATACCACTATACTATGGAGGGATGGAACATAACCCATAGTAGAGTGGTGTAATGAAGAATAGTCATCAAGGAAAAGTGCTATATTGCGGAGGGGTAGAACAAGACCCGCAGTAGAGCAGTAAACTAGAGAATAGTAATAAGAAGACACCTCCATATCATGGAGGGTTAAAACATAGCCCATGGTAAAGTGGTATATTGAGTAGGAGTAAGATGATGGCACCACGGTACCATAGTAAGAAGAAAGGTAGCCCATAATAGAGTGGTATAGTAATATATGAACCAAGAATACACTGCAGTACCACAAGGAAGACCAAGGTGGTGCGCAGTAGTGTGGTATACTAAAGAAAGGTAAAAATATGTACTGCAGTACCATAGGGGGTGAAAAGAGAAGTGAGATAATGTGGTAAGCAACCATTGAAGCATTTAAGGCAAGCCAGTCACATCAGTCAACATTAAAATATGAAATTGAGCTCAATGCAAAAGATTTGAATGATGAGAATTTATGATTCGAGAGTTAATGCAGCTTAGTGTGGAAATAAACAAAGTAGACTGAGATTTCTCATTCATAGTAGTAGAGACTAAGTGCAAATGAGCTCGAGGTGTGGAAATGAAAGGAATTCTCCAAGGAAAACTATATTCTGGGTAAGCTCTATTCAATACTCATTGAATTTATAACAATGGCACCAAAGAAAGCATAAGTAGGAGCTAAGAAGGATGAAGCTAAAACTAATCAAACCTCTTTACAATTTCCATTGCTTTCTCTATTACCTAGTTTATTAGATAAGGGTCCAAAAAAGGTCTTCAAATATTTAGCTTAGGGGTGTAGGGATCCTATTATTCATCAATCTGGGTGGAATTTGTACTGGTATTTTTATAGGAACATAAATGACAAGGTCTTGGCATCAAACCTGTGGACCCTTGACTTGGCCAAATTGATAGTTCCAAATGTTTTCATTGAAATTGAGCTGATTAAAGCCCTGGGAAATAGATACCATGCCCCAAAAAATATTTTCAAGCTCCCAGATGGTGGGTTTTTAGTAGATGTTTCAAGGGAAGCCATTATTAAGTGTTTCAATTTGAACAAACAAGCTGTTACAAAAGTGAATTTGGGGAAATTGGAACAAGAATACAAAAGGTTAAGCAAAACTTATAGGAGTGATGAGATCCTCTTGCACATAAAAAGGGGTGATAACAACATGATACTTCTCATCCCCTCCTCAAAAGTAGAACCTTTTCTAGTGTCTGATTTTCAAGTTTACTTCAATAATACATATCATGGATTGTGTCAAGTTCTTGGAATAGACGTATAGGATAACATGTTAGTAGGATGAGGATGGCTATGATCATTCAACATCCAGAGTCAAATGTTGAATTTTATTTTTCTTTTGTGATTGAAGAACAAATACGTGAGGGCTTGTTGTAGGTCAAAGAGGCTAAGGCTCCCATGTCTTTCATAAAATATTCTTTGTTGTGTCATTTTATTTTGTATCAAAATGAAACAAAATGGTCTAAAAGGATGAAATTATGCACACAAGAGAGTGGAGTTAGACTCCCTATATAGAATTGAGATATTGAAGGAAAAGATAGGTGGAGTACATGAGAGGTTTAGCAATCTAGTTAAGGCTTTGGAATAGATAAGTGCTAATTCACCTATCTTGAGGAACTCTAGAAGAGATGGTAGCCCACCTATCACATTCTAACTACTATATGCAAGGAAACAAAAAGGGATCTAGATGCCCCTCCAAGGCTAAAACCTACTAAGGAAATGGTGAAGGGGATAATTGAGGAGCACAATTATTTAATAGACATGAAGAAGAAAGTGGAGAATAGAAGGAATGCATTTGATGTGATAAAACACATCTTCAGCCCTTTAGTCATTAAAGGTGATAATCAACTAAAAGGTGTGGATGAGTGGAAGGATGAGTTTGATCAAATGAGTTCTTAGTGCTTGAAACACATATAGAATGATGGGGATATCATCCTTGATAGGTTTCATAATTTTCTTGATGGAATTGTAATACTAGACAATGGATACATGAAATTTGTAGTAGATGTCAGGAACTTGCTCGATAATAGGTGGAAGAATCATCTCACAAATCTTACTGCTGCTCAAGAATTTAAATGGCCAAATGATTTGACAATAAGTAAATGGTAGGAGAAGTATTTGGGCTTGGACGAGGATTGATCATGATCATTACAAGGATAGATTAATCATACAGTAAAGGCTTTGCATAGGTCTTAGATGACCACAGGATTTTTACTCAAAGACTAATGAATTGGAGCACATTTCTATTTTTAATTATTTCAGTTATGGTTAATTTCATGATTATGTTTTGTTACCAAAAGACATGACCTTTGGTTTGAAGCTTGTTGCCTCTTATATAAATTCAAGAGACCAATACCAAAAGGAGATATTAGATTAGAGATAAGGAAATAGGTGAATAGGGATAACTACAATGTTTACATCACAAGAGACCAAGATGCATGTGTAAATGTTGAAGAATTTAATGAAAAATATTTGATTTGGTGGCGCTAGGTTGGTATCAATTGTTTGTTGAATTAATTGAATATATTATCATGTTGTCTCCAAAGTTAATATTTCTCTATTATTTGAATTGATATATCAAGTATATATTCTATTTATTGATGCAAATTTTCTATATTTGTGTGGTATGATTAATTGGTTCTTTCAAGCAAAGATTAAATCCTTTTAGTCATTCACAGTAATTTGGAAGTGTCATTTGGATCATTAAGAAGAATATGGTAATTACATTTTTGCATGTTTATACAAGTTATAAACTAATACTGATATGCCAAACAATTAGAAATTCTTCCAAGTGTAAGCCACTCATCTTAGGTTTTCATTTAACTCCATATACCCAACAAGGCATTGGTCTCACCCATTTTATTTATTTAGTTTTATTTTAGCTAATACAAACTTTACATCTGTTAACTGAACATATTTACCTTGATATTTCTTATACAACTTATACCAATTAGGATTTCATCTCTCCACTTCCAATTTCCATTGTGGATAGATTGCTTAAGGAAGAAACACATAGTTCAAGTCTGCTTCATTCACATAGGTATACCCACCTAGGTATGGTGGAGCCCAAAGAGTAGAAGGTTCAAATTAATCATTTTTCCTTATAAGTTATCCAAAAATGTATTAAGGAGCAGCGGCCTCATGTCAGTTTCAAACAACATTTTTGAGACTATCTGAGGTCATTCCTGCCTTGTTTATGTGATGATTTACTAGTAGATTTAACTTATAATCCTCTACTCTTGGAATTTTCTAATGGTTTCTCTACATGCTAAGTCGAATTTGTACTAAAATTCTAAGTGGGCTTTGTGAAATTCTATGCAAGTATGTCATCAGTCGACTGTCAGGCCTAGACTTCCATAGTCACATTTTGCATTCTTAGGAGAATGGGAAAAATGCGTCAGAAATATTAGGTCTAGGCACTCTTCCTACCCATTCTCCCATGTGATTTAATTGATAAAACTCAAATTTGCTAAGTGTTAAGGTTTTGTAGAAATTCAGTGTGGGTATGCTGTCAATTGGCATCAAACCCTTTAGCTTCTATAGTCGCATTTTCCGTATTTCTTAAAATGGGAAAAATTATCAAGAAATAAGTCTAGGCACTCTTCTTACCCATTCTCCCATGTGCTTGAATTGATAAAACTAAAATTTTCTAAGTTTTAAGGCTTTATGAGATTTCAATGTGGGTATGCCATAAACCTGTTGGACCCTCAGCTTCTATGGTGCTTTGGTAGCAAACCCTAAATACATTCAAGTTTTCTATAACTCAGAAATGGAAAAATTTGAAATTTATGAATGTTTAATTTTAATATCAAGTACCTATTATTATTGGTCTCACAACATGCCCCAAGGAGCTATAAGACTTGAGGACCAAGTGAAAAATGACACTTATGGCCGGTGTTGGCTAGTTGAAGAGATCACCAGAAGTTTAAAAGTAAAAGAAAGTTTTTGGAGTACTTTGACATTTGAGTGTACCAGGTACCGGAAAGCCATAATTATAAAAATGTTAGTGAAAAGTTTTGAGTGAAATGTTCTGATCCCAAGAGCAAAGGTTCGATAAAATGTGGAGTTCCAATAAAATCTAGTGTCTCCGAAAATTTGTTGGTAAAAGCTGAAGTAGCGGGTATTGGCTACATGGTAACAGTGTTGAGTTAAAGTTAAATAAAGTTTTCTTAAGGGTCCAAAGGTCTAGTAACCTAACTAAGAGGAAATAATTACATGAGAATATGATTTTAAAAGCATGATTTTTATGATGTGTTTAAATGATGATTTATTAATAATGGTTTTGTTTTCATTAGAGCTTTATGAATGTTTTAAAAGGGATTTAATATGTGGAATTTGTGCTTACAGGACAAGTAGATTGCAATACAAAATTCAGGTATGGAAGGTCAGGAAATTTTGAATCGTGAATAGAATCATATCCAGATCAAGTGATACATTTCAGGATTCTATATGTGGAGGAGCTTGAGTTCGTCAAAATACTAGGGACAATAGTATTATGAATGAGGCAGAAGGAAGTGCCAACCTCTAGTGTGATTCAATCCCGGAAGTATTAAGCCCAAGGTAGAACTAGAATGTAGGAACAAAATGTCCACCTAATCATTATGAATACATGGGAAATTTATACATCCTATTCAGATTCAAGTTACTATACTAGTGATAGTAAAAAGATAAGAGACCCGAAAGACATTAAAATTGTGAGAAAGGTTGATATCCATTAAATTCATCAAAATTCTACTACCAGTTGTCATATTCCATGTGCCTTCTTATGTTTCATCCCTTGTATTTCCTCTCATGTATTTTTCTTATATTCCCTATGTCTTGTTCTTATAAAAGGCCAAGGGATGGTTCATTTTAAGTTAAGTTCAAAATTTTTGGATGTTGAAAGAGCCAAAAATTCTTTAATTTTTCTCCTTTTTTCTGATTTTTTGAATCATTCTAGATTAAAAACTTGTATGAACATAGAATCTAATCAATATCAAAGCTAATTTGAAAGCTACCACCTGGCATGAAATCTTTTGTAGTTGGTTGTTTGTTCAACTTGACAAGACAATATGTTGCATCATATTAGGGTGCATACAAAACCTACCTGATGTCAAAATAAACCTCCCTTTCTTTAAAATTTCACATCATTCTATGCCTATCTATGAAGCAATCTAGTGAATTATAGAGTGGTTTTCTTTGATTTGGTTAATTCTTGGGGCATGCATGGATAATACCAAAGAGAAATTCTACTTTTCAAGTATTTTTTATGCTTTATTTTAGAATAGATGTTGAATTTCAAAAAATGTTCCAAAAAAGAGATTAATGAATGAAAATTTTATTGCAAATATTTCGTTTCCATAATATTACTAAATGGTTAAAGCTAAATCTACTTAAGTGATAGAAAAGTTGTTTAAAAGTCATGAAATTTTATTGCAAATCTATTGATTTCATGAAATTATCTTATAACTAGACCACGAATATCTTCACCAATCTTTATGATTCCTTTGAGAACTAGAAATTACCGTTTACCCCTCTTGATTAATAGCATTATCACAACAAACCTTGATGCAAACCTACTATGGTCAAGACTTGACTTAATTGAGCCTTGGGATTAAGTTGAGTCAGCCTAAGATCTAGGTTGTCCTGGTTTAGTCTTTCAAGTAAAGATAGATTCCCCTAATCTATTTGCGAGGAAATATTTGCACTATTGGTGTACGAATAACATCATGATCAATAGGAATTGGTGCTAGAAGGAGGACCGCTAATATATTTCCCTCCAATTTTAGCAAGAATCAATATTGTTGTCTTGGTTTTGGGTTTGAGAGTTTCTTGTAAGGCAACAATCTATGCAAGTTGGTAACATGAAAATGAAATTTGATAACCTCTGAGAAATTCTTAACAAGAGGATGCATCCTTTGAGTCTATTCACCTTTGGTAGGGTCACCAAATGTAGAATTCATGATACAACTGACCATGGTGAACATGATTGTGAATTTTTTTTAACTAGGGTAAGTTTGGCCACACATAACGTGATTTCCTTAACGGAAGACGTTTTAACCACTAAAAGAAAGGAACCGTTATTGAGAAGAAGTCAAAATGCTAAGGAAATGCCTAACCCTAGTGAAATTGGAAGCATTAAAAAATTAACTACTAAGTCAAATTATTTTATTAACTACAATTGTCATGAGGAAATT
>VDFB02097553.1:0-27910 GCA_007258455.2 Sequoia sempervirens
GGGGCATATGCCCCACGGTGGGTGCCATTTAATGTGTGTGTGAAAATTGAGTGTAAGAATTAAAATCAGTTCAAACACACCAATAGAACATTATAACAAAAACAAAACTATAAAAGGAGTAGAAATGTGCAAACTCAGTATCCTGTTCCTGTTGTCATCCTATCGTCCTCTATCTTTAGTGTTTTTGTAGATTCCAGCCTTGTGTTCTCAGATTAAGGGCTAGGCTCAACAAACTGTCTTCCTAAAGAACGAGATTTTGCTATGATATGAATGCATGATTAAGCTATGATAATGATTTTAGCTAAGAAACTTGAAATAAGCAAGATGCTATGATAAATGAATACTAAATGAATTAAATGCATAAACTCTACTTAATTGCCTATTTGCCTATTATCAATGTTTGGATTCACACAAGTATTTATAGGGCTTTCTGACTGATTCTGATTGGCTGTCTCGATTGACGATTGTGATAATTCCTGACAGATCAAACGGTTGAAGAAAGATGAAACTGAAGGATAAGATAGAAGAACCCTAGAAACAGATTTTTCTATTTTATTATGAAAAAAAGAAGAGAAGATAAGAATAAAAGAAAGATTAAAAGCTGATAAATAATTAATTAAAAAAAATCAATTATTTATTTGTGGAGCACATTCAGCTTTTCTCAATTAAATAAAATATTTAATTAAGCTTTTAAAAGCAGAAGAAAACTTGTGATGAGAAAAGAGCTTTAATCAGTTTTATTGAAAAAAAGTAGAATATCTCATAATTAAATAAAATATTTAATTATGATATGAGAAGATTGCGCAATTAGGTTAAAATACCTAATTTTGAATTTAGAAAGAAATCATAAGATATTTTTAATTAAATAAGGTCTATTTAATTAAATTACTTTTATGAAATTAATTAAATGAAACATTTGATTAATTAGAAGAAGAATTAAAATAGAAGAAAGGGGAAATATTTAAACTTAAATTAAATCAAAAGATTTAATTTAAATTCAAACAGTGATAATTAATTTAAATAAATAGAATGTATTTATTTAATTAATTAAGTGGACGTATGAAAATAATTAAATAAAGTAAATTTATTTAATTATAAAAGAAGAATAAGATGAATGAACAATATAATTAAATTAATTAAATTTAATCATATGTAGAGGACTTTAGAAAACTAATTAAATAATAAATATTTAATTAATTGCCAGGATTATAGACATGACCATTTTTATGCATATACATTTGCAAAGCGAGAAGTTCTCTACATAACGTCTTGCTGAGGGGTAAAGGCTATAGCGATACACATGATAGGCGCTCTTTGGCAAGAGAAGAAAAAGGTTATGGCAACATTAAAAAAGGGTAAAAGGTATGATTTCAGTATGACAAATGGCTTTTGACGTAGTGTCTCACTGACTGTGGTTGGCTATACCAAAATGTAAGAAGGGCATGGGGCTACTCCTAGGCTTCGATATAACAATTGGAGTATCACAACGACTTGAAAGTAGATGATTTTTTCTGTGAAGCTTGGTCTAATCTTTGAGACGTCTCCCTGAAAGTGGTAAGCTACGGCGATGGTGATCAAAACAAATGGAGTTTTCAGCTTGAGATATCCTTGTGTCTCACCGAGTGAAAATGAACAAAATGGTGATATGATCTCTACGAGCATGTTGTGGTCTATGTGACTTTTTCTCGAACGGATGTGGTCTTGGTGTAGGTGTATTGGAAGTGTATCTTGGTGGGAGTGTTGGCGACCTGTGAATGGTAAAAGACCCACGGTGTAGCTCGATGAATTCTACATGACATCTCATCGATATCATGGGGTTATAGCAAAACAAGAGATTACTACATGACTTTGGTATAACCAATAGGTTGCTATAATGAATATGAAAATAAGATACAAGCAGAACGATGAACGTTTGAATTGCCTTCGGCATAGGTTGCAATATGTCCCACCAACTCCCTCGCTGGTAAAAACCGAAATTCATCACTATGGCCGACATGAATTTGAATTGGTGACTGTTGTTGGCCGAATTGATTGGAGCCCGATTTTAATGTTGGGCCGACATGATGTTTTATTTTGATATTTTTCTCATGCTGGTGTATATATAAGCATGATGTAGTTGTTAGTTGAGATGATCAGAGATTACATTTTCTGATACATTGCAAGTAGATATATTAGAATAAAATTATCAGACCAGAGGCTATTGTTGCATGATTTTCACAATGGAGGTATTTATGAGATTCAATTAATGTTGCTGCATTTTTCTGGTGTCAAGTTATCTGTTGAATTAAATGAAAAATACTGCTAAGTTGTCTCCATGATTGATTTTTCTAGTTATTTAAGTTGACATAACAAGTTTATGTTCAATATATCAATACACATTTGCTGTATTTGTGTGATTAATCAATTGGTTCTTTCCAGTAGAGATTAATTCCTTTTATTGATCACATTAATTAGAGAGATTCATTTTGGATCATTAAAGTAGAACTTAGTAGTCACAATATTGCATGTTCGTACAAGTTATGAATAAATCATATGCTAGATAATTTGTATCCCATCCAAAGGGTGTTATTCATCTTGATCTCATTTGACTCCGCCTACCCAACAAGGCACTAGTCTCTACATTTCACCATTTGAATCCATTTTAGTTTCTTTATATCTATCAATTAAGCATTCTAGGATTTAGATCAAAAGGTAGCTATCAAGTTTGGTTTCATTTGTTCACTATTATCTGCCATTGTGGACAAAGTACATTAGAAGGATAATCATAAGATAAGCCTGCATTGTGCAAGAGAGGTTCACCCGCCTAGGTCTAGCAGCACTTGAAGAGTAGAAGGTTTGATTGTTTCAAGCATTGTTCTATTACCCTTAAACATTGTGAAATCTTGGCAACCTTTCGTGGTTCAAACCTACGTTTCTGAGAGCTAACAAATTGGTGACTTTATTGGGGAACAAACAAAATCAGAGCCTTAATCATAGAGTCAGAAAGATTGCACAGACTCTACTGGGGGACTAGAACTATTAAACATTTTGTCACTTTCTGAAAAGTGAGTGGCGGCTCTGATAAAGATTTTGCAGTTGTGCAAACATGAATGGAAGAATATCTCAATACAAGGGAGGTCACTCTGGAGCTCCTACTGGCAACAGTAAATGGACACACAAGGGTGACAACACTAACAAGGGAAAAGGAATAAACGAAGATATGTGCATGACAGATAAAGATAAAACATTTAATGCACACCTTGAGACTTATGATCATTATGACACATGGAGAAATGATTCAAGTACAGAACCTTGTACTCCTGAAGATCAAAGAAATCCTTTTTCTTCTCATGATTCTCAAAAACAAGCTGAGTTTGAAGTTGGACTCAAATCTGAATGACGCAAAATTCAATATGAATATGACCAGAATATGCAAAATAATCAGAATGTGTTTGTTGATCATGAGATGCCAGATGAGTTAAGGGCTCAGCTTGAATTACACAGGAAGAAGGTGGAGGAGTTGGAGGCTAAATTACAAAAGAATCAGCTTAATGATCAAACATCTGGTGGCCCAAAGTATGTCCCACCTCACAAGTAGGGCAGTCATGGCGCAGAGCCTTCTGGTCCACCCGTATCTCCTCACCATCAGAGTGGGAATCATTACAGGCAACCAAACTGTCCATCTCATATTCCCACACATCATACAGGTATGTATCCACTGCCTGGTCAGAATTATATCCCACATCATGTCACGTGCGGTACCAATCACACATGCGCAGGTGGCATCCACCTATACTCCCCTCACCCGTACACTTGGCGATGATTAAGAGTTTGATTTGGGATACCGTCCGTGCCCTATGGATGAAGGTGGAGAAGTGCCAGTTCTGCTGGGGAACAATATAGCAATTCTGCTAATAGCGAGGGAACGCCTATAAGAATTTCAATGGCGGTATTCCATAGGGCATATGGGTATATGCCATATGAAGTTTCTAAAATTTTATGATGTCACTTATTGAGAGATGCTAGGGATTAAGTTTGGCATGCAGGCACCATAATCAATTAATTCTTCAAGTATTTCAAGATAAGTCCTTGAGCAGTTTGAGGTCAGGGAACATACGTTCGCTCTTCATGAGGTGGTGGGATTAGGAAAAATCGAGAATGATTCAATTTATGATTTCAACGGAGAGAAAATTCAACAAATTTAAAGCCTCCAAGTCCCTCTGGGTCAGGGTTTGTTGGACTCTAAGACATTTATTTAAAGGTGCATTGATCCAAGGCGGAGACAGAGCTGAGTGGGACTTGAGGGACTTTGGAGCTGGTTGCATTTGGCTTGGTGTGGAGGTTTGTGGGACATTTGTAGGGAGACTTGGCCCAGGGCTCCCAGGTAATGGTGCAGGTGCAGGACAGGGGCCCTTGCAGGCAGAAAATAGAAAGCGAAAAGGTCAAGGCTATGATGCCACCCTGGCCAAAGTAGGGGCCAGGAGAAACCTATGGCAACTAGGCCTAGAAACAAAGAGACCCCTAATCCATTGAGCAAGAAGGGAACATACATGGTGAGTAATAATTACTTTTGTGAAGTTTGCAATTAGCCACATTCTCTAGATTATTGCATCGTGGCTCAAAGAATGCAAGAAGAAGGATTGCTGAGGGAAAATAATGAAGAAGATCACACCGTATATTTGAATTCAAATATTCTTCATTATGTTGAGGAAAAAAATGCTTCTTCAGAGGATGAGGGAAATGAATATGATGTATCCAATCAAAAGTATAATGTCCATATGACTGAGCAACAAATTTTTTATGATTCTGATGAAGATTACATAGAGCCACATCCCATTGAGACACATGTTCAATACAATGTGAGGAGACCTACAACAGATGAAATAAAAAGAATTACTATTGCTGTAGTTGTGCAAGCACAAAGTAAGTACTGGTTGAGAAACAAAAAAGTAAATGAGCTAGATGGAGTTCCTAGGGGAATTTTTGTAAGGGATCAAAAGACAACACAGGAAAGTGCAACAAAGCCAGAAAATGAGCAGCATCATGGAATTAAACAGAAATCGGTCTAGAATAAGGAAGTGAAGGAATTAGATAAAGAAATACTGATGCCAATGTAGTCTAGTAAAAAGGAAAAAGAGGAAAGCAAGAGAGAAGCGCCAGAATTAAAGAAGACTATCAAGATGGAGGGCTCTTCTTTTGATTTCTCTTAGACATTGTCCTAGGTAAAAATTTCTGTTCCACTTCTTGATTTAATGAAAATTAAAGAGTACAGAGATGATGCTGTTCAATTGATTACAAATGGGAATAAGAAAAATGTGAATTGTGAAGAAGTCAACAAGGAGGAAAGGGTAAATAATTATGAGGTTTGCTTGAATGATATTTTATCAACTCCTCCACAAGTGGATCCATTCTTTACCACATTGCTAATAAATAATAAGTTGCTGAGGAATTGTATGATAGATTCTGGTGCTGCTATAAATATCATGCCAGTAGGTGTTATGAAGCAGCTTGGCATGTGTGTTGATATCACTAGAGGCAAGTGCTATGCTATGGATAATCGACCTGTTCATGTGGTTGGTATTATAAAAGATGTTGAAGTCAAATTGGCTACATATCCGCAGGCAACATATCATATAGAAATAATAGTTATTGATACTCCTCAATTCGGGATGCTTTTGTCAAGACAGTGGACTATAGCTGTAGGGGGGAATGTTCAATTTGATTTATCTTATGCTACAATACTAGTGAATGGTCAGCCAGTCAAGTTATACAGAGAGCCAAGAATGAGCCAACTTGTTGAAACTGTGCCACAAGATCAAATCAATTGTTTCTGTGATGTTGATCTGGGGAGTTTCAAGATTGAACCAGCTCAGCCAAAATTAATGAACAGTGAACCAATTGAGAAACATGCTGCACTTGATTGCAATGGTGTCTGGAAGATGTATTTTGATGGAGCCTGCAGTCAAGAGGGTAATGGAGCTAGGATCGTATTTGTTTCGCTTGGAGGTATGATTTTTAAGTACTCCTTCCTGTTAGCATTTGAATGTACAAATAATGTGGCAGAATACGAAGCTTTATTGACATGCTTGAATAAAGTTGTGAAACACAAGATTAAGTTTCTGGTTGTTTTGGGTGATTTTGAGTTGGTCGTTTCATAGATTAAATCAAAACATGCAGCAAAGCACAAGAGATTCAAACAATACAAGAATGTTGTATGGGACACAATTGAATTATTTGATGCTTTTTCGATTGAGTGGATTGACAGATCAAAAAACATAATGGCTGATTTTTTAGCAAATGTGGCATTAAAAAGAGATGATATCACATTGGCTGGGGTGTCACAGATTGAGTTTAAGATGAGGCCTTCTGTTCCTGATAACATTTACAACTGGTAAGTTTCTAATGATGATGTTGATCTTTTGAAATTTTTGCACTATATAGATCAATATGAGGCATAGGAAATTGACTTTAATGCTTTTGTTGAGGAAGAAGATGGTAAACAAACAGTGTTCGGAAAAGAAATATTGCAGCTCAAAACAAATAAATTGCCCAAAGGTCTGGTGGCATTGGAAAGGGTATATGATGGAAATGATTGATCCCTTCTAAAGCAGACTCCAGTCAAAAGAGAAGATGTGGAAGAAATTAACTTGGGGACTGACATAGCACCAAGAAAGGTATACATTGGGAAGAAAATAAGCCCATTACTTAGGTGAATGCTGATTGAATTGTTGAGAAAATACAAACATGTGTTTGCCTAGTCATATGAAGATCTGAAAGCTTACAAGGAAGATTTATTTCAGCATGAAATTCCATTGAAGCCAAATGCCAAGCCTTTCAGACAAAAGCAAAGGCCTATAAATCCAACTTTGGAGCCCAAGATGTAGGAAGAATTAACCAAGCTCAGGGATGGAGGAATTATTAAACCAATCAGACATTCAACCCGGGTTTCAAATCTGGTTCCTATGAGAAAAAAGAATGGTGACATCAAGTTGTGTGTGGACTTTAGAAATTTGAACATGGCATCTCTCAAGGATAATTATCCTTTGCCCAATATGGAAGCTATTTTGCATAAGGTGACAGGGTGTGAATTATTATCTATGATGGATGGATTTTCTGAATACAATCAGGTCAAAGTCAAGGAATCTGAGCAATACAAGACAACATTCACAACTCCTTGGGGAACATATGTATACATAAGAATTCCATTTGGTCTCACCAATGTTGAAGCAACTTTCCAAAGAGCCATGGATGTATTTACTGATTTGATTAACATTATCATGGTAGTGTACCAATATGACTTGACTGCTTATTCAAAAAAGGTTGAAGATCATGTGCAACATCTTGAAAAGGTATTTATTAAAGATCTTGAATATGGTATTAGTTTGAATCCAAAGAAATATCATTTTGTAGTCATAGAAGGTAAACTCTTGGGTCATATTGTTTCAAAAGAAGGAATTAAAATAGATCCTGAGACAGTTGAAGCTATTGATAAAATTCCTATTCCCAAAACTGTCAAAGCTATACAGTTGTTCTTTGGTCAAATTAATTTTTTCAGAAGATTTGTTTCTAATTTTGCTAAGATCATTAAGCCCATATCTAAAATGTTGAAGAAAGGACACAAAATTGATTGGACTGCTGAAGCCTTGGATGCTTTCATGTCTATTGAAAAAGCTATCAAGGAGGCTCCTATTCTTAAATCTCTAGATTTTACACGACCTTTTCAATTTTTTTCTTATGCCTCAATGCATACTATTGCTGCTATTATGTTACATAAGAATGTGGATAGTTATGAATAGCCTGTATCTTTCTTTAGTAAATCATTACAAGGGTCTGAATTGAAGTATGACATCATGGAAAAGCAAGCATTTGCATTGGTAAAAGCTATAAAAGCATTCAAACCATATCTTGTAGGAGCCAAAGTGATTGCTTATGTCCCTCATGCTGCTATCAAAGAAATTTTAACACAATCTTAAGTCACAGGGAAAAGGTGCAGATGGATCAACAAGATTCAAGAGTTCGACATGGAAATAAAAATTACTAAGCTGGTTAGAGGCCAAGGTTTGGCAAGACTAATGACAGAAACCAATTTTGAGGCAAATTAGATTTGCAATGTTGAAGATGAGCCTGCAATTGCAAGCATTCAGCACACTCCATGGTATACTGATGTTATGCATTATCTTAAATACATGAAGTGTCCATATGGGCTAAGTGACAGCCAAAAGAGAACTTTGAAGTTATAGGCCTCAAGGTATGTTTTCATTGATGGAGATTTGTTTTGGAAAAACAGAGATGGTGTATTATTATTATGCCTGGATGAATCACAGGCCAATCATGTTCTAAGTGAAATGCATGAAGGGATTTGTGGAGGTCACTTCTTAGCAAAGACAACTGTACACAAGATTCTCAGGGCTAGGTATTATTGGCCAAAGGTTTACAATGATTCTTTTACACATGTGAGAAAATGTGAGGCTTGCCAAAAGTTTTTTGGTAAACTAAAGTATCAGGGTGCTCTGCCACTTCGACCTTTGTGAGCTCATACCCCTTTTCATCAATGGGGAATTGATTTCATTAGAGAGATACAAGAGAAGTCAAGTGGAGGACATAGATGGATATTAGTTGCCACTGATTATTTTACAAAGTGGGTGGAGGCAATCCCAACCATGCAGGCTACAAGTAAAGTTGTAACAAATTTCTTGATGGATAACATTATCACCAGATTTGGTACAACAGTAAGGATAATCACTGACAATGGGATGTGTTTCAGGTTAGATGAATTTAAAAGCTTTTGTGATAGGTTTGGCATTACTATCTCTTATGCAGCCCCCTATCATCCACAAGCTAATGGTCAAGCAGAGTCTAGCAATAAAAGTCTTTTAAAGATTATAAAAAGGATGCTGGAAAATAACAAGAAGGCTTGGGATTCAGAGCTAAAACTAGTTGTGTGGGATGATAGGATCATTGTGAAGAAAGCAATTGGAAAATCACCATTTGAATTAGTATATGGGGCACAAGCCAGGATGCCTCTGTAGAACTTGTTACCAGTCTATAAGTTTGTTTTACAGGAAGATTTGGAAATTCCCGAGCCTATGGAGGACAAAATGGAACAACTTGCTGAGCTTGATGAGGTAAGGAGAGAGGCCCAAAGTCAAAACATGAAGTTACAGGCACATATGAAATATCTCTTTGATAAGAAGGAAAAGAATAGAAAATTTGAAGAGAATGACTTGGTATTAATGTGGAATGGAAGGTGTCAAGAGAAAGGAAAGCATGGTAAATTTGAAGCTCTCTGGTTGGGACCCTTTGTTGTTGTCGGAAAAGGGGGTGAAGATTCATACTATCTGCAAAACATGGTTGGTGAAGACCAGGAATTTCCTATTCATGGGAAATTCTTGAAGCTTTTCTTCTCTTGAGCATCACAGAGGATTAAGGGTTGCTAGTGCATGGACAACTCTTGTATGTCCTCTCTAAAATTATTTTCCATGCACAATAGTCTAGGTTTTGGTCCATCTCCTTTTCACTGTCCCTTCTTTTTCACTTCCATCTTGCATCCATCTTGCATTCATTCCATCAGTCTCTTGTCCATTTCCATCACCATTTCATTCAATTGCTGCTCATTGGTTATTTCTCTGTGTGGTTTTCTCTCCCAAAGATTCTGGATCCTTACAATGATCTCACTATCATTCATCCCCAGACGGAGCCACTGTTAGAACTGTAAAAATCTGATGTTTTTACATGTTGATTTTACTCATAAACTTTCTGATTTGGCCCTACTATGTGCATATTACACTCATATTTTTCCATATTGTCCCTTTGAATCCTTTGGGTCTTGCATTTTCCCACCTTTTGGTGCCTATCGGCATAGGTCTTCTATTGTCTCCCAGACCCATTGAGCATTTTTCGCTTGCATAAGTCTATATTTCCTATCAGAAATACTTATCTTTTGTCACAGTGACTGGATCTTACTTATAGGTGGTTGTCGGCTAGACCCTAGTTTTGTTTTGGCGATCAGGGATGATACATATATCAGCAAAGCGAGAAGTTATCTACATAACATCTTGCCGAGGGGTAAAGGTTATAGTGATACACATGATAGGCACTCTTCGGCAAGAGAAGCAAAAGGTTACGATGACATAACAAAAGGGTAAAAGGTATGCTTTCGATATGACAAATGGCTTTTGACATAGTGTCTCACCGATTGTGTTTGGCTATACCGAAATGTAAGACGGGCATGGGGCTACTCCTAGGCTTTGATATAACAATTGGAGTATCACAATGACTTGAAAGTAGATGATGTTTTCGGTGAAGCTTGGTCTAATCTTTGAGATGTCTCCCCAAAAGTGGTAAGCTACAGTGATGGTGATCAAAACAAATGGAGTTTTTGGCGTGAGATATCCTTGTGTCTCAACGAGTAAAAATGAACATAATGGAGATATGATCTCTACGAGCATGTTGTGGTCTATGTGACTTTTTCCCAAACGGATGCAGTCTTGGCCTAGGTGTATTGGAATTGTATCTTGGTGGGAGTGTTGGAAACCTGTGAATGGTAAAAGACCCACGGTGTAGCCTGATGAATTATACATGACATCTCACCGATATCATGGGATTATAGCGAAACAAGAGATTACTACATGACTTTGGTATAACCAACAGGTTGCTATAACGAATATGAAAATAAGATACAAGCAGAACGATGAACATTTGAATTGCCTTCAGCATAGGTTGCGATATGTCCCGCCGACTCCCTCACTGGTAAAAACAAAAATTCATCACTATGGCCGACATGAATTTGATTTGGTGACTGTTGTTGGCTGACTTGATTGGAGCCCGATTTTCATGCTGGGCCGACATGATGTTTTATTTTGATATTTTTCTCATGCTGGTGTATATATAAGCATGATGTAGTTGTTAGTTGAGATGATCAGAGATTACATTTTCTGATACATTGCAAGTGGATACATTAGAATAAAATTATCAGACCAGAGGCTATTGTTGCATGATTTTCACAATGGAGGTATTTATGAGATTCAATTAATGTTGTTGCATTTTTCTGGTCTCAAGTTATCTATTGAATTAAATGAAAAATACTACTAAGTTGTCTCCATGATTGATTTTTCTAGTTATTTAAGTTGACATAACAAGTTTATGTTTGATTTATCAATACAAATTTGCTGTATTTGAGTGATTAATAAATTGGTTCTTTCAAGTAAAGATTAATTCCTTTTATTGATCACATTAATTAGAGAGATTCATTTTGGATCATTAAAGTAGAACTTAGTAGTCACAATATTGCATGTTCGTACAAGTTATGAATAAATCATATGCCAGATAATTTGTATCCCATCTAAAGAGTGTTGTTCATCTTGATCTCATTTGACTCTGCCTACCCAACAAGGCACTAGTCTCTACATTTCACTATTTGAATCAATTTTAGTTTCTTTATATCTATCAATTAAGCATTCTAGGATTTAGATCAGAAGGTAGCTATCAAGTTTGGTTTCATTTGTTCACTGTTATCTGCCATTGTGGACAAAGCATTTCAGAAGGATAATCACAAGTTAAGTCTGCATTATTCAGAAAGGTACACCCACCCAGGTTTGTAGCACCTAAAGAGTAGAAGGTTGAGTTTTCTTGACCTTGTCTGTTACCCTAAAACGTATCAAGAGATTGGCAGCCTCGTGAGGCATTTAGCCTGCGTTTTTTAGAGATAACATCAACAACTCCTTTCGTGAGGTTTTAAGAAATAATGAACAACAAACAAAAAATATGAAATGAAAAAAAAAAAGGCCTGCTCTCCACCCTACCATATTGGGTTATGAAGCCCCATGGGCTCTCACCAAACCCCTGAGCAAGAACATAGATTTTCCATCACTTTTATCAATGGTGGAAACAATCTTTCTCATCACATGTACCATACATCCTATCATTGAATCAACTCCCTTTTTGAGGCTATAAGATATAAGAACCTAAAAGGTATGCTTAACAAATATTCCAACAAATACAATCTAATGTCATCGATTGGATGCATATAGAGGAATTTGCTATTTGGAAATATGCATACTAAGGAAGTACAGGTAGAAATGTATGTGCATGGCTTTAGATGTAGACAATATAGATATATAGATGAATGAGAACTCATAGATATAGATACATAGTAACACATCTATTAGAAAGGGTGGTTGGGCTTCAACCTTCAAAGAAGCTTGCAATCTTGGCTCACAGCTATCAAAGGAGCTAAAGTCGAAGAAGAACACCCAACAATGCCTTATTGAAATTTGCAAAGGATTTCGCTATTTCTACTCATTTTTTTGAATAACAGATATTTCCACAACCATTTCCACTACATGGACACCATACAACAGTAAATGTTGATGCCAAGAGGACGAGCTTCTGTGAAGGTGCAAGTCCAACTTCCTGCTGTGAAGATTTTTCTAAAGCTGGTTGCAACATATTTTCCATTTTTTGCATGGGCCAATGAGTCCAAAAGTAATACAAAAGTGTTGGAAATGGCACTAATAATCAGAGTGATGCACAATGTATGTTCCATATGTACAAATAGCTATGTATGCAAAGGAACAACAGAGGTGTACATATAGGGAGAACGCTTTTAAATATTGTTTCACTTGTGGTTCACAGGTTGTTGCAGGCTATATTGCTTGATCTCTATTAACGCACTGTTGATTGTTCCAAATTTTGATAAGGTGTTGCTGAGAAAAGACTATATTTTTTTGTAAGAAGAAATATTGTTTAATCTATGGTTGACATCTTATGCCTATCATTTTGCAAGGATATGTTATTGTGAATCTTTTTCTTTAATGGCTTTGTCTGTCTGGCTCACTGTTGAAACAAATATTGTTTCATTTATTCCATCCGTTTTGTGGCTATGGTCGTAATGGAGTAAAATAGTTAATGTTATACATTTTACGTTTCATTACATTAGATATTGTTGATCACTATTCTCTACCTTAGGCTATGCTATCTTATTTTCAAAAAGATACTGCTAGGAAGCCCATATTGTTACAATTTTCAATCAGGTTTTGTTCAGAAAAAAATAGTATATCTTCACATGAACTTCACACTACAATTTTTTTGGTGTGGGATTCTCTCTACTCCTTAGCCTTTGTAGCCATGTCTGCAAAGGAATTACATTGCTAACCCTATTTAGGCTTTACATATATACATATACATATATATGTATATATACATCTATATATATACATATATACATACTGTAATGCCCCGACACACAACCCCAAAGGACAAGTAAAGATAAACAACATCTGCACAATTTTTTTTTTGAAGGTAAGTAAACCTATGCATAATGTACCTAACATACAATACAATGATATTAATATGCAAACACATCTACTAATCCTTTGGGGTGCATGGCTGTGTTACGTGCTAACATATCCAACAACACTCACATCCATAGTGAAGATTAAACAACTATGAGCCAACATCTCTAACCATGATAAAAGATGAATAACAAGTACATGCATCTAAATTATTACATAATGCCAATGATAGACAACATGAAATATCAAGTAATCATCCATAACATAACATCATGAGAAAAGCCTATTTCCCCAGATACAACACTTCATAAATCTATAAATATCAAGTTAATCATCTACCAAACCAATTACAAGAATATACAAGTACACTGATAGACAAGATACCTTAGGCTTCTCGTAAATCCATGTGAAGAATACATCAATACATTGATATGATACAACAAGTACAATTTAAGTGGTACAACTAGAAGTACTTGATATTGCACATTAAGGGTATCTCCAAACTCTATTGGAACTTTGAAAGCTCTGCATTATGTAGCACTCCAATCAACACAAACTCTAACTAGGAACCCAAAGGGGTGCATAGCACGCTCAACCTGACCACGTGGACCCGAAGGCCCACGCCCTATGCTAGGAGATGACAATAGAGTCCCATGAAAAAGTTCCATCAACCGGAAGGCTAAATGACACAACAACAAGAGTAACAAGGAACAAGAATAACAACATCAAATGACCACTTCTAGCAGCTCAAGAACAACAGGAGGAAAAATAACATAAATAGTAACTAAAGGGAAGAGTGTCATCGCATGGTCCAATCATGGGTTACCCTGATAGTCCATACGTCGACCCCCATCGTTGAGTTGCCCTGACAGTCTAGATGTTAGCCCCCATCTATGGTTACCCTGATTGCCTCTCACTAGACGCCATGCCCATAGGGTGACATATGTGGAATCACTTACCTTTCATCAGGACAAGGTATCAATCTTCCTGACTAGGCCTTATCAGCCCACGCTTAGTCTATGAAAGCACTAACAACATGGGTGTGGCATCTTACTTATCTTATTTAGTGTGTACCTACCCAAACCCACTAGTTATTTTTTATTAGGTTATCACTTATTACACAAACTCTTCCATGGGTTAACTAGACTACCCCTTTGTTCCTCGACCCCCATGAAGAGCCACTCTCCCTAACAAAACTGAAACAATTCCCACAACATCAAGGGGTGTACCAGAACACATAAATTACAAAAGCCACATAACAAGTGCATGTGTGAGGCATGAACCATCTCACCCCAAAGCCACAATGAAGGAAAAATAATAGAACACGGTAGCATCCACAAGAGCTCAAAATAGAAAGGCTATCAAATGCAACATAATGGTGTAACCATAAAATTCTGACATAACAATATTTCCCACTGCCTCTGGAAGTCAACTAAACAAACTACCTTTAACTCCCATAGAGAGAATAGCTCAATGCTACAGTTCCCAACATGAACTTACAACATGACTAAACATAGAATCTCATCAAATGGAAATAATGCAATCAACCATGGTAACATAATACTCAAACTTTAACCTCTCTAACACACTCCAAGTGATGAAATTTAAAGAGCATATTCAAATACTACGAGAACATAAAGTAGGCCAAGGCAATCATGAAATATTTTTCAAATGAACCACTCCCCGCTTCATAGTCACTCTGACCAAATAACATATATAGAGGATTACAAGGAATTATTTACTCCACAAACCATGATCTAGTTCAAACATACAATTCACAATTATATCAAATTCCATAATCTACCAATCTTATACTAATAAGTACTTCTTACACAAAATCATTAAATCAATCAATTACATTAAACTTAACAATCCTAAGTATTATGAACCTAATTTAACAAGAAACATTCAACCTTGATTACTTTAATCAATTTCATATTTAAATTAAATTTATTTACCCATTTAATAAATTTATCAACTTAAACATCACCCTTCTAACATATTATATATATATATATATATACACGTACATAAGAATGTATATTCAAATATATAGATATCTATATATATACTCACATATATATATATATATACATACATACATACATGAACAAGGAGCAAGGGGGTAGCCAGCCGTGACTAGACCAGCTCCACATGGATTACTCTATGTGTGGATCGAAGAAAGGAAGGAGGCCACGAATTGCCCCAAAATCAATCTGTAACATCAGTATAAAAATCAAGCTTTCAACAAAGGATGAGCGACAGAAACAAAGCTGATGCCCTATATAGAAGTATACCAGCCGACACCCCAAAGCAAATGGCTCATCTTTACTATTCACGTTGGTCACAATGATCATTACATGCTATATGTTTTACAATTGAAAATTGTGTTTCTTCAGCATGATATGAATTCTCTCCAAAACACTGGCTTAGACTTACCTCCAACGATATCACTAACTCCCTACAGGCTGAAGCCAATGGTCGGAATCCCCAAACTTTAACTAAATACTTCCACCAATCAACATGAATTCAGCGGGGCTTGAGAAATTAGAATTCGTCTCAACTTAAATCAAATCAAGAATTTATTTATAAGTGAAAAATCGGCTGGTTGAAACTGGATGCACGAATATAAGATAGCTTAAACAAGCAAATACCATGCAAATAACATAAAACAACGATTATACCATGAATCAAATTGATCTCCCCAATGAAATTCCAATATGTATTTCATAAAAGACAACATACCAATGAATGATACTAAGTAGCATAATAACTACAAATCAAATTTCCTCAACAAGGCTGTGGCTCCATCAAGTCTGACCATATCAGAGATAAGCTACACATAATCTTGGAAGAGATGAACATCTAAGAATCAACTTGCTAGTTGGGAAATCAAGGATAAACCCAAACAAAAAGCCTAGGATTACTTAAACAAAAAACAAAGCGACTCATCCAATTCGCATTCTGTAGACCTCAGCCACTGCCTTGACAAGTTTAAGAATTTTGTAGGGGATTAGTAAAAAAACCTAGAATACAATAATAGCTGCTAAGCTTCGTTTGCTCTCGCATTGGAGGAGGAGGCCAAATGTCTATAAACCGAAATGCAGTGCCTATGACAATGAGGTCAATGGAAAGAGCAAGGCAGCGAAAGGATTATACATATATTTAAGCATGTGGCTACCCAAAACCATGTACACTAAGCAAGGCGATGATCATACAAGGAATAAGAAATGATCTGGGTTTGAATAAGGGCTGCAAGGAAACGGTTGCTATGTTGAACGCCATTAAATCAGCTTCCACTAGTTGTGCCTATGGTTGGATGGAAAGACATACGCAAGAGACATGACTTTCCCAAAGCACTGCAGGAGGTTGTTTTTGAAATGCTACGTTGGTACTTATGAAGAGTACATCGGGTTTGATGGGCATTTCATGCTCTGATATGGTAATGAGGCGGCAAGAAAAAAGGCAGATTGAAAGTCTAAATATCATGGAGTATCTAGAGATCAAAGTAAAGACAAAACATTACATTTTATTGCAGATTTAATATCAAGACCTCACAAATGCAGGAAGGCGTCCAGGAAGGACTATGACCAGGCGTTAATCTACGCATTTAAACAGATTAAAGTGAAGGCTCATCATTGCATGATGGGAAGCGAACATATAACGAATGAATTGATGCTCAAAAATGATAAGCATGAAAACGGACTTGCAAAAAACAAATTGACTAACCTGGCTACGACGCTTACAGTAGAGAAGATGTGTGCAGACAATCTCTCCTTCACAGACCTCCCATTCATTTTTTCCTAAACAGGCCAATTTCCAATAACACTGAAAATATCCCTTTTCTCCAAATGACTGAGAAATATAAATAATTTGCAGAGCCAATTCCCGTTGAATTCTCCTGAAAATTAACTTTCACCAAATGTTATTACATTTCTATTACATAAGCTAAAATTATTTTATTATTTATTTTGCATGTTCTACAATTGCATACACTGTGCTGCATTAAATTTTGTAACGGTAGGTGTGAATGCTTCCAAGAATATTCCCAATTTTTTTGTATTTTTACTGCTTTTACCACAAGACTAGACTTCTTAATTTAACTAAAATTCACATTACTTTCCATATTAAATTATTATTCTTTCATGATAATAATTTATCAATAATTATTAAAACAATTTACACCTTACAGGACAATTTAATTTATTTATATAATCGTAACTACTTCCTTTATAGTCCATAAATTAATTTATCAAATTATTATTTTTATTCCTAGTTCATTTATGTTACAATGTACCCGTTTTTATAAATTTAATTATCCAATTTAAACAAAATCATACAAAATGATACTTTTACCACAATAAACAATGAAATCACATCGGATGGTCACTATGGAGGAGCACTACATCCTCCCCCCCTAAACTTTGACTTACTCTTTGAAGTCACAAGGTTAAGTAAATGTACACAAATATAAGAAAAACCGACCAATTAAACACCTCATTTAGCCAATTAAAATAACCAACTCAAAACAAAATGATACCAAGATGGAAAATAGGGTTGCATACAGACCACATTGTCAAACACAGTGACGAGGTGAGAGACTAAAGTGGTGCAACTTTCTTGTCAACTCCAGTTTCCACATCATAGCCATTGGGATTTATGATGCTCGCCCAATCCTGACAGTGCAGGTGGAGTTGAGGCTTCGTACCTGCAATCCTATATGAAAGCAAACGTTGCGTACAAATATGTATATATATAATACAAACACACCATGAGAGGAAGTCGCAGTGTAGCAGGGCACTCACAAATGAGTGATGCTAGATCGTTCTCCTCACCAAGACCTCAAAAAATAACTACAACATTGAGTACAATCATAATATCATCAAGTACATCATAATCAACATCATAAGTAGTTTCTAATCAAATGCATAATAACATAGTACTACATCCAGATGATAAACATAACCAATTAAATCTAACACAACATCACATAGGAATCACAATTCACTACATGATAGGCATAGTACTAAATTCACATGATATCATAACCAATTTAATTCAAATATACATCTAGTTCCATAATTCTTCATATCATAAGCATTAGTAAGGATAGTCATAATCATCCAAATCCAATACTATTGTATAAACCCAAACCAAAATGGTAAACAACTACCAACATAGTCTCAAGGTCCACAACATAGCATAAAAGAGTCAATACAGGAGAAAGCAACATAAGAGACACAACGAAAATGCTAAGACCCTATTAGATCATCACAAGCTCAACCATGTGCTCTTGAGTTAGCTGCACGACCTCTACCAATATCCTCAACAACTACATCCTGATGCCTAGCTTGACGATTATCAACCACCACAAAAACTCGATGTGACCTGCCCACATCACCCACCATTGGCTCAGAAGTGACAGGCCTTGACTAAAACCTGTAGAGTTCTTCTATGGACATAGTCTAGCAATATGACCTTGCTAACCACAAGAGAAGCAACCTGTGCCTCTTCCATACCCCCAACCCCCTAAGGAGGGGATGTTGGATTGTAGAATACTATCTCCACTAGCCACTAATTGAGAACTTTGAGTTGGCTAATCTAGACGATTACGCTTGTTACACAATTGACTCCAATCTCTCCTTCCTTGAGACCTACTAACATATTGAGCCTAAGAGTTCTAAGATCTCAACTGGGAGTGTTGTTGCAGCTGCTTACCCTTAGAGGGTGCTTGATGACCCTTAGAAGAGCCTGTAGCTTGAGCCAAACCTCTTTGAGATCCAAAACCTGATGAAGGTGCACTGCTAATCTGAACACCGTTGTGGCCTCCTAAAGCCATTGCCAAATTTTCCTCCACAAGATGAGCCTTTTCCACAGCTACCTCCATCGTCTTTGGCTCGAAGACCCATACTTTGCCACTAGTTCAGGCATTCAAGCCCTTGAAAACATGTTGTAGTAACATTGCTTCATTGTTGTTGATTCTTGTGTACTGCTTGAGCTCATAGAGCCAGCGCTCATACTGCTCTACAGACATTTCCATTTGCCTCAACTCATGAAATTCATCTACCTGGCATTGTCTCCAGTGGTCTGAAAGAAAATGGGCCCTAAATCTCTCCATAAATAGCTCCCAAGTCACAACACTGATGTCTAGGTGCAATTTATGCTCTTCTAGTCACCACCAAGTGGATGCAAAGCCTCTGAGTTGCATGATGGTGCACTTAGCCTTAGTATTGCTACCATAGGGATGCATAGCAAAGCACCGATCTAGATAAATCAACCATGTTTATGCCTCCATCCCTCCACCAGTACCATCAAATGTGGGAGGTCGTGCTCTCAACAAGTCTCTCATGTGGCCCGCTACTATGGCATCCTGCTCTGTTGCTAATTTTTTCCACCTCGGTGATCTCTCGCTTTCTCTCTCTACTCATTGTTCCCCTTACTTCCTAGGGCCTAAACAACCAAGAGACTCCTCTAACAACTGTCATAACTACATTCCTTCAAGCCTCGAGTACTCCGGATTTGGGCCTTCACCTCTTGGATTGTTTTGGGAACTCTAACATTCCTCATGTTCTGCATTATAGGTGTTCAGAGACGACGGGCTTTGGTAGTTGGTTCTGCGGTCACCACCTCGGCCTCTTCCACTGCCTCGACCCCTACCTCTAGGCATGTTCCTGGGCAACATAAGAGGGGAACATGTAAGCTCAAGAGTAAGTGAAAGGGTTATCCTAATGGGCTCAAACTCCCAAGAGTACCCAATGTATGAACCTAGACTTTGATACCATATTGTAATGCCCTGCCATGCAACCCCAAAGGACAAGTAAAGATAAACAACATCTGCACTTTTTTTATTTTAAGGTAACTAAACCTATGCATAATATGCCTAACATACAATGGAATGATATTATTATGCAAACACATCTACTAATTCTTTGGCGTGCATGACTGCATTACATGCTAACATATCCAACAACACTCACATCCATAATGAAGATTAATCAACTATGAGACAACATCTCTAACCATGACAAAAGATGAGCCACAAGTACATGCATCCAAATTATTACATAATGCCAATGATAGACAACATGAAATATCAAGTAGTCATCCATAACATATCATGAGCAAACCCTGTTTCCACAGATACAAAACTTAATAAATCCATAAATATCATCAAGTTAATCATTTTCCAAACCAATTACAAGAATATACAAGTACACTGATATACAAGATACCTCAGGCTTCTCGTAAATCCAAGGGAAGAATACATCATTACATCAATATGATACAACAAGTACAATTTAAGTGGTACAAGTGGGAGTACTTGATATTGCACATTAAGGGCATCTCCAAACTTTGTTGGAACTCTGAAAGCTCTGCATTAAGTAGCACTCCAACCAACACGGACTCTAACTGGGAACCCAAAGGGGTGCATAGCACATTCCACCCAACCACGTGGACTCGAAAGCCCACCCGACGTGCTAGGAGATGACAAGAAAGTCCCACGACAAAGATCTATTAAGCGAAAGGCTAAACAACATAATAACAAGAGTATCAAGCAACAATAATAACAACAACATCAAATGACCACTTCCAGCGGCTCAAGAAAAATGAGAGGGAACAATAACATACATAGTAACTAAAGGGAAGAGTGTCATCACATGGTCCAATCATGGGTTACCCTAACAGTCCAGATGTCGGCCCCCATTCGTGAGTTACCCTAACAGTCTAGACGCCAACTCCCATCTATGGTTACCCTAACTACCTCTCACTAGGCACCGGCCCCATAGGGTGACACAAGTGGAATCACTTACCTTTCGTGAGGACAAGGTAGTGATCTTGCGGACTAGGCCTTCTCATCCCACCCTTAGTTTGTCGAAGCACTAATGACATGGGTGAGACATCTTACTTATCTTATTTAGTGTGTACCTACCCAAACCTACTAGTTATTTTTTATTAGGTTATCACTTATTACACAAACTCTTCCATGGGTTACCCAGACTACCCTTTTGTGCCTCGGCCCCCATGAAGAGCCACTCTCCCTAATAACACCGAAACAATTCCCACAACATCAAGGGGTGTACCAGAACACATAAAGTACAAAAGCTACATAACAAGTGCATGTGTGAGGCATGAACCATCTTGCCCCAAAGCCACAACAAAGGAAAAACAATAGAACATGGTGGCACCAACAAGATCTCAAAATAGAAAGGAAATCAAATGCAACATAATGGTCTAACCATAAAATTCTGATATAACAGTATTTCCCACTGCCTCTAGAAGTCAAATAAACAAACTACCTTTAACTCATATAGAGAGAGTAGCTCAATGCTATCCTTCCCAACATGAACTTACAACATGACTAAACACATAATCTCATCAAATGGAAATAATGCAATCAAGCATGGAAACATAATACTCAAACCTTAACCTCTCTAACACACTCCAAATGATGAAATTTAAAGAACATATTCAAATACTATGAGAACATAAAGCAGTGCAAGGAAATCATGAAATATTTTTCAAATAAACAATTTCCATCTTAACAGTCACTCTGACCAAATAACATATATATAGGATTACAAGGAATTATATACTCCATAAACCATGATCTAGTTCAAACATACAATTCACAATTATATCAAATTCTGTAATCTACCAATTTAATACTAATAAGTACTTCTTACGCAAAATCATTAAATCAATCAATTACATTAAACTTAACCATCCTAAGTATTATGAACCTCATTTACTAAGAAACATTCAACCTTGATTACTTTAATCAATTTCATATTTAAATTAAATTTATTTACCCATTTAATAAATTTATCGACTTAAACATCACCCTTCTAACATTATCTATATAAAGATTATTAGACACACACACACACACACATATATATATACTCACATATATATACATGTATATATCAATATACCTAATTATATATGTATAATTTTGCATATATCTATTTATTGTAGAATTCCACATAAGGGAAAAAACAGGATAATGTTACTGCTAGATATGGACATACAAATATCTAAAGATATATCGAGCAATCATCTGAAGACAATATTTCTTCCTCCCCTACAATCTACAGATATCCACAGACAAGGTGGCTGTTTACATAGTAAAGTAAATTGTTTTATATATATATTTTTAAATAATTTTGGCTGCTCCTACACATATCGAATACAAAGAAAGCAGCATACAATCCGTTCTCATATATATATATATATATATTTGTTTTTATTGCCCCAGCACAGGGATCGAACCTCTAGAAAACAGGACGCCTTAATCATACAAACCTCCAATCGTACACATAAGATCCACTACAGAATTTAAATAGATAAAAGTTGAATTCTCCTACCTAGGTAGATGCCATATATCAAGGCAAGACTAAAACTAATTTCGCAGCCGGATACTGGAAATCAAGCTAAATCAAAGCGCAAAATAACCAACAGCATGCAGGGAGGTTAAAAAAAGAAATCATTAAATCTGCACAAGGTCAATCTCTTTACATACACGCCTACAGCCAAACTGCCGAAACAAGAGACCACAACACACAGCATAAATATTATTCAAACCAATATGTCAAAATCTCACCAAGACTCATGCGCTATGCACCAAGATTGAATATGAACAATGAGCAAGGGGGTAGCCAGCTGCGGCCAGACCAGCTCCACAGGGATTACTCTATGTGTGGATCGAACAAAGGAAGGAGGCCATGAATTACCCCAAAATCAATCTGTAACATCAGTATAAGATTCAAGCTTTCAACAAAGGATGAGGGACAGACACAAATCTGACACCCTACATAGAAGCATAACAGCTGACAACCCAAACCAAATGGCTCATCTTTACTATTCGCATTGGTCACAATGCTCATTACATGCTATATGTTTTACAATTGAAAATCGAGTTTCTTCAACATGATACGAGTTCTCTCCAAAACACTGGCTTAGACTTAGCTCCAGTGATATCACTAACTCCCTACAGGCCGAAGCCAATGGTTAGCTGCCACAAACTTTAACAAAATACTTCCACCAATTAACATGAATTCAGCGGGGCTTGAGACATAAGAAGTCGTCTCAAATAAAATCAAATCAAGAATTTATTTATAAGTGAAAAATCGGCTGGTTGAAACTGGATGCACTAATATAAGACAACTTAATTAAGAAAATATCATACAAATAAAATAAAACAATGATTATGCCATGAATCAAATCGATTTCCCCACTGAAATTCCAATACCTATTTCATAAAAAACAACATACCAGCAAATGATACTAAGTGGCATAATAACTACAAATCAAATTTCCCCGGCAAGGCTGCGGCTCCATCAAGTCTGACCATATCAGAGATAAGCTACACATAATCTTGGAAGACGTGAACATCTAAGAATCAACTGGCTGGTTGAGAAATCAAGGATAAACCAAAAACGAAAGCCTAGGATTACTTAAACAAAAAACAAAGCGACTCAGCCAATTCGCAACCTGTAGACCTCAACGACCACCTTGACAAGTTTAAGAATTTTGTAGGGGATTAGTAAAACAACCTAGAATCCGATAATACCTCCTAAGCTTGGTTTGCTCTCGCATTGGAGTAGGAGGCCAAATGTCTATAAACCAAAATGCAACACCTGTGACAATGAGATCAATGGAAAGAGCAAGGCAGCGAAAGGATTGTACATATATTTAAGCATGTGGCTACCCAACACCATGCGCACTAAGCAAAGCAGCGATCATACAAGGAATAAAAAACAATCTGGATTGGAATAAGGGCTGCAAGGAAACGGCTGCTATGCTGAATGCCATTAAATCAGCTTCCACTAGTCGTGCCTGTGGCTAGAAGGAAAGACATACGCAAGAGGCATGACTTGCCCAAAGCACTGCAGGAGGTTGTTTCTGAAATGCTACGTTGGTACTTCCATGAGTACATTGGGTTTGATGGGGATTTCATGCTCTGATATGGTAGTGAGGCCAAGAAAAAAGAAAGACTGAAATTCTAAATATCATGGTGTATCTAGAGATCGAAGTAAAGACAAAACATTACATTTTATTGCAGATTTAATATCAAGACCTCACAAATCTAGGAAGGCACCTAGGAAGGACTATGACCAAGCGTTAATCTATGCATTCGAACAGATTAAAGTGAAGGCTCATCATCACATGATGGGAAGCGAACATATAATGAAAGCATCGATTCCCTAATATGATAAGCATGAAAACGGACTTGCAAAAAAAAGAAACAACGACTAACCTGGATAGGATGATTGCAATAGAGAAGATGTGTGCAGACAATCTCTCCTTCACAGCCCTCCCATTCATTTTTTCCCAAACAAGCCAGTTTCCAATAACACCCAAAATCTCCCTTTTCTCCAAATGAATAAGAAATATAAATAATTTGCAAAGCCAATTCTCGTTGAATTCTCCTGAAACTTAACTTCCACCATTATTACATTTATGTTACATAAGCTAAAATTAGCTTATTATTAATTTTGCATGTTCTACAATTGCATACACTGTGCTGCATTAAATTTTGTAACCGTAGGTGAGAATGCTTCCAAGAATATTCCCAATTTTTTTCTATTTTTACTGATTTTACCACAAGACTTATCTTCTTAATTTAACTAAAATTCATATTACTTTCCATATTAAATTATTATTCTTTCATGATAATAATTTATCAATAATTATTAAAAAAATTTACACCTTACAGGACAATTTGATCTATTTATATAATCATAACTACTTCCTTTATAATCCATAAATTAATTTATCAAATTATTATTTTTATTCCTAGTTCATTTATGTTATAATGTACCCATTTTTTATAAATTTACTTATCAAATTTAAACAAAATCATACAGAATGATACTTTTACCACAATAAACAACGAAATCACATCGGAGGGTCACTACGGAGGGGCACTACACATACCAAATTCAACATATATACACACATATATATACATATATATACATATATACAAATACATATATATACATATATACAGATACATATATATAAACACAAAAATATATATAAACACACAAATATATATACACATACATATACACACACACACACACATCTATATATACATATATACATACACACACACACACACACACACACACACACACACATATATACATATATACATATACACACACATATCGAGGCATTGTTTTCAAAAGGCTATATTGTTTGTTAAAAACAATAATATTTCATTTATGCATGGAATTTTGTGGCTATTCTAATTTTCATAAGGTGTTGTTGAGAGAAGACTATATTTTCTATGAAAACGACTATTGTTTGGTTTAAGGTTCACACTTTGTGTCTATGGTTTTGCATGGGTTCCTAGCTATCATTTTTTGTGTTTTGTGGGTTTCTCTGTTTTGGTTGGTCTCCCAAGTAAAAATATACTAGTTTCTGAACAAAATCTTATCACAAATAGAAACAATATAGCCTTCTCAACAGCATGCTCCCAAAAATTAGTAGTGACAAACCCATCAAAAAATATACTCGTTTGTGAACAAAAGATTATCCAAAATTGATTCTCAACAAAAGATTGTCACAAATAGAAAAAATATAACCCTCTCAACAACACCCTATCAAAAATTAGTAGTGACAAACCCATTAAAAAATATACTTGTTTCTGAACAAACCTTATCGGAAATTGAAACAATACAGCCTTTTCAACAACACCTTATAAAAAATAATACAATATAGCAACCACATTCATATAAATTCCATAGCCGATGAACACACTTGCACCTTCACACAAGCTTTCCCTCCTCACTCACAACTACCTTGAAGAACAACATAAACCCAGACAATGACACCCAACAATGTTGTATCAAAAATTGCACAGACATTCACTTTGTTTTCTGAGGACTTTTAAGACAAATGTTACTTGCACCATCACCACTACAAGGAAACCATACAACAATTAATGTTAATGCATTTTAGCTGGCCTCCTCTATTATCGTCCCCAACACTTTTTTTTTTTCTTAAAAAAACAATCCGCCAGATTTTCGATGGCACTGGAGACCTAAAAACTAGGAAGGCTAACGGAAATTCCAACCAAAGCTCACCAAAATAGGAGGACAACCCGCCACCTTTTCCCTCTCACCAGAGGAGTATAAAACCAGTTAGATAGATGAGAATTCTGACCAAAGTTCATACAAATAGCCAATAAAATTTAAACATATTATTTCACTTATGATTTCCATGTGGCAGGGTAGATGAACGTAGTGGCAAGAAGACTACTTGAAGTGAGCGCAAAGAGGTGTATGGAACCATAAAACTTTGCGAAATTATTTCATTTACAGTGTGTAGTCAGTGGCAGGTTAATTCAGGTAGCAGGTGGCAAATGGGTTATAAGTTTGGCCAAGATATTTCGTCAGCCTCCCATTTTTTTTGTCTTCCAATGGCTATACAAAAGGTGGCAGAGGAAGTTATTTGCTACCTTGGGAATAGGGTGGCACATTCCCTTCTGCATGGTTAGAGAAGGCTAGTGAAATTGAATGTTGGTTCGTATCAACATTAATTATTCTATGCTTTGTGTGCACTGGGAATGGTTGTAACAACACCTACCATTGAATGACTTGGGGAACAAAATAAATGAATCAAAAAATTTCCATAAGGAATTTTTTGGTGTCATTCTATTGCTATACACACTATCAGATCCATGAGCGAGTGCACCAAGCTTCTACCAGGGTGCAAGCTTGATCAACCTTTGTGTAGCTCCTGTGAAGCTGGGTAGAGGTTATTTTGTGTTTTTTGCATGGGGTGATGCTAACAAAGAAAAAGAATAGTGTCACTTGTGATAATATTTTCCCATTTCTATGCAGGAAAGCTAGCAGGAAGAGGTGTGTTTGAAGCAAACAGGAACAAGTGCATGTTGGGGAAACCCTTACCAATATTCTTTAATTTATGGTTCATAGTCTATGCCAAGCTATATTGCTTGATTTGCGACAAGGTACTGTTGATTTTTTCAAATTTTGATAAGTTGTTGTTCACAAAATACTATATAGTTTCTAACAACAGAATATTATCTCATTTATGGTTCGCGATTTGTGTGTATGGTTTTCCATGTATTTGAGACTGTGAATTTTCATGGGTTTCTATTTATGGTTTCCGTGTTCTGGATATGTTTGAAGGCCTAGAGAAAAAAGGTAGCCTAGAGGGAGCCAACGAGAAGAGGTGTGTTTGAACCAAGCAAGAAGAGTTTTATACTGATAAAACTGTTTGCCACATTGTTTCATTTGTTGTCCACAGTTTTTGCAAGCCTATATTGTTTTATCTGCAATAAGGCACTATTCATTGCTTAAAATTTTGATAAGGTGTAGAAACAAGTATATTTTTTGGATGGGGTTGTCACGATTAACTTTCAAGAAGGTGTTGTTGAGAAGGCTATATTGTATCAATTTTTTGATATCATTTTGTTGAGAAATGAGTATATTTTAACTTTGGTTTGTTTCCGTGAGTCTTTGTGGGTTTCTATTTATGGCTTCTATTTTGTGGCTATGTTTGGAATCAAATAAAATGTTGATGTTATGCAGTGTTTTTTGGTTGCTCTTTTGTATCTTGGGATATATTGTCTCATCCTCAAAAAAGATGCTGCTGAGAAG
>VDFB02097555.1:0-19027 GCA_007258455.2 Sequoia sempervirens
GCAAAGACTATCAAACACCAGAAACATTGATTCCTCTTGCACATTCCACTTTCATTGATTGCAAGGAATCAAAAGGATCGATACATAAATTAGGATATATATATATATATATATATCTTTCTTAACCTTGAGAATCCAAGGCCCATCCAAATAGTTTTTAAAGATACAAATTACAGGAAAAGCACAATAACATCCAGATTGGGCAGTTGGTACTCCCCACATGTTAAACATAATATTCCAACTGACTCTACTTTTTAAGTTAATGCCGAATTAGTGAGGGGGGCCGAGTTAACTTGATAGATAAAGCGTTGATATTTTTAAGTCCTCCTTGCTAAAATTTGAGCTCCCTCACAGTCCCAATCTTGAAAGAAGATCATTTCAATACAAAATTAGACGTGGAAATAACAAATAAGGAAATTATGCGCTGAAGTAAACTGGATATCCCCTTGTTAGTTATAAATCCCGAACCGATGATCCTGACTGCTTGGAAATTCTAAAATTGATTAAGGTTGTTTATACACCAGATACACATAACCAGAAATAGTGAGCTCTAGGAACCACGATTCATAGTACATGTTGCATTCTCAACATTTTTATACACAAATCAAAAAATATATATAGAAAAAGATAAAGTTTATAGTTTGCTTCAACTCAGTAGCTACAAATTGGGAAGGTTAATCCTTTTGCTATCGATTATACATTTAAGTTTCCGAATAGTATGCAATAATAAATTATCAAAACTCAAATCATAAGAACCTAGTTCATTCAAAAGGACAGCTGGTACACTTAATTGTTAATATTTATTTCAAATATTTCCCTTTAAAATTGTTCTAACAATCAATATTGACTTGAATTCTTTCACATATACATATTGACCTATCATAATGATATCTGAAAGCAACCAAAAATTCTATGAGGCTTTAGAGAAAACCAACCAAGACTTAATACAAGAAGTCACAAAATTATCTACCCAAGTCCAATAACTTAAGAAAGAATTCATGGAACAAAATAAACAAAATGAAATAGAAAGCTCATAAAGAAAGAATAGTTCTCAGTCAAATCAACATCAAAACCAAAGAAAGGAAAAACATAGATCAAAAAGTAAATGACAAAAAGAATCATCAGAAGAGAGTGAGACTTCCAAATCAAGCAACTCCAATATTTTTAAATTATAATATTTGGAAAACGCGTCAAGTAAACAAACACAACGAGAATTAGACAATTTTGCTTGTAGAATCAAACTGCCCAAATATAATGATGATACCGGTACAAGAGAGGAAGTAGAGTGATGGTTAACCAATCTAGAAAGATATATTGACTTGCAAAACACAAGTAGTTATGCTAGGACTAGAATTGCCACCTATCAGTTGAAAAGTAGTGCATTAAATTGGTGGCAAGACACGGTTTGATCTTCAAACCTACGGGCCAAAAAAACAAGATGGTCACAATTTAAAAAATTATTTGAATAGAAATACCTTTTTGACTACTTCCTATAAGAAAAGAAGAACAAATTCTTTGAACTAAAACAAAAACTTCAATCCATAAATGAATACAAACAAAAATTTGAAAGACATAATAGGTTTGTGTCATTCATTGAAGGTCATGATTGTGTTGTTAGATTCATAAGTAGTTTGAGAGATGAATACAAAGCTCCAATATGGTGTGTAAATCTAACTTCAATAGATGAAGCTACACAAATCGTTAATTTTTTTGAAACTTATCATCAAATTACAAGACAAAAAAGAGAAAATTGTAAAAGACATAGGGAGGAATCATATAAGAAAACTTTCAAGAAAGGAAGACACTTTTCAAACCAAAGCTCAGCCCAATGTTGATCCACCAAAATGTTTCACTCTAACAAAAATAAGCCTATACTATCGGGACTTCAATGTTGGACTTGTGGCAAAAATATTTACAATGAAATTATCCTCAATTGCATCCTAACTGTGGCATGTATGTGGCAAGAATCATCATACATACAATCATACAAACATATCCCAACAACATCAAAACAAAGATAATAAGGCTTCTACTCCTTCCAACATGAAGATTTATGGTGTGATAGATACAAGTGAGATACATTACCAACCTTCTCTAATTGAAATTAAGGGTTTTATAAATGGTCACCCCCTTATTTTTCTTGTTGATTTAGGAATTAGTCACAAATTTGTTTCTCCTAGGGTTGTAGCACAACTATAGATTGCATCTAAATCAATAGAACCTCTAGACATTGAAATGGAAGATGGTATAGTAATTAGACAAACTAGTGCACTTATCAAAAATCTAAAATTTGAATTAGATAACTTTGTAACACATGATCAATTCCATATATTGAATCTTGGTATATATGATGCTATTCTAGGTATGAATTGGATAGAGAATAACCATGCTTTCCTAGGTTATGAGAACAAACACGTTATCCTAAACTCTAACATGGGGACATGTTGCATTTTATAGGGGGAGAAAAGACCTCTTCACATTAAAACTATTTCAGCCATGCAAGTCAACCGTAGTGTAAGGAAAAAATGTAAAATATTTTGTGCTATGATTTTTCAAATAGGTGATAATTTTAAAATAGACATTAATGTTAAACTCGTGGTACAAGAGTTCAAAGATGTATTTCTTGAAGAATTAAATAGTTTACCTTCTAAAAAATCTGTAGAACATGCAATTGATTTAGTTCCCTGGGTGAAACTTACCTCTAAAGCCCCTTATCATCAATCAATCCTTGCATTAACTGAACTAAAAATTCAATTAACACAATTACTTAAGGAAGGAAAGATAAGACCAAGTGTCTCTCCTTGGGGTGCACCAGTGCTATTTGTCAAGAAAAAGTATGGAACCATGAGATTATGTATAGATTAAAAGGGCGGGTGCATGATGTTGTGTTACACTTTTGTGGTCAATTCCAAAAAAAAATGAAAATGACATAATGCGAGAACATTATAACACACTCGCGTTATGTCATTTTAAAAGAAATTTTTTTTGAAAGTGATTCATTTTCTGTTGTCTGTTTTTCTGCTCTGCCTGTGGTAAAAAACCCTCATTTTCGCGCTTGTGTTCTAGGAGGAGGAATTCTACAAAATTCATCAACAACAGTTGCTTTTTCTTTGCAAAGATGGCGCCACGACGACGAAGAGGTGTGGGAGGTAAGTATTGTTTGCTATTTTTTTTGAATTTCTTAGTTTCAAGTTGATTTTGTTTGTTTTAGGTTAGATTTGATTATTTTTTTCTAAATTTGTAGGAGATGCAAATGATCTTGCAAATCCTCAAAATCCTCAACAAGAAGAGCAAGAAAATCCTCAACAAAATTAACCTCCCCCACCAATCACTCAACACCCTCCTGGCACTCAACAAAATTTGAGGAGTGAAATTGAGAACAACAAAAAACAAATTGAGGATTTTATTAGTAGGTTGAGTGATCCAAATGCTTCAACCATAGAAAGAATGAACCTAGCAAATTCATTGAAAGAGATGTTAAAAAATGTAGATTCAATTACCCAACAAATAACTGGATGGCAAGATAGGAGGTAGGAAGCTAGGGCATATTATGCAGATAAACTATCATAGAAACAAGTAAAAGATTTAAAAATTACTAAAGGTGATTTGTGCTCTTTATTCACTGACTCTAGAACACATAAAAATCTTAGCCTCAATGAGAAGAGGTTTCCTATTCATTGGTGCCACCACCAAGAGATTAGGAACCATTTTTATGATAAGTGGTAATTGGTCTTTGATTACCCACCGTGCAACAATTGTGAAGTCCCCTAATATTTTCTTAGGAAACTATACAGTGAGTTCATATTGAGCCAAATCCCAAATTATTTTGATATGAGGGAGTTCTAGGGGAGAGGTGGGGGGTCGGCTCAGGATAGGCCCAGTGCACAGCCGGATCCTGCGCGGCAAGGGAGACAACCTCTCGCTAGGCCGCCTTGTGGGCACATTGTTATGCCTGCTGTTGTGAAGGAGAGTGCTGACGTAGAGACATTGCAGGCGATCAACACTTTGACTCGGAGTGTCATCCATCATACTAGCCCTATTGTACAGAGCCATCCAGGGGAGTCTTCAGGTGGTGGCCTTCGAAACCATGTGTGTCAATCTTGTGGGGTGACTTGTTCATATGACCCCACCGACACTGAGGAGGATGCTACGCAAGATCCGTATGCTGCTACGCAAGATTCATATGCATCTACGGGGATGGAAAGGATGACTGACATTTTGCATCATGCATATGTCATTGATACTAAGGTAAAAGTCAACATGTTCATTGAATTTAATTTATTAAATTTCAATTTTGAAATGCAAGATTAACTAATTTAGTTTTATTATTTTAATAAAATTGTAGGGTCATAGTGTTGAGACTGGATACACCGGTCCTCCACCTACTTATTTCTACAGTACACCTATCAGTGGGGTATGTAACTAGTAAACAATTATAAATTTATTACATGTTAATAGCATTGTTTTACGAATGGTATTTTAATATGTGATTTTGGATGTTGAACAGGCTAATATTGGAGGTTTCAAGCAAACATCTCCTAGTGCCAGTGGATTTACTCAAACGTACACAAAGGTAATAGAAGAAAGAGAACTTAACTAATGAATTCTACTTAATAGATTTGTGTAGTTTATATTCATATTGTTGGTTACGTTGCATTACACATCATTCAAACTCAAAGAATTACTTCAAATTCCATAACTAATAACTAGATGTTGATAAATGAAAAAATTTCAACTGTATAATATAGTTGTTTAGAAATTCAACATAAGTAGCACGATGCAATTACTTCACATGGAGGCATGTGCTTGCAAAGGTGCACTAGCACGACAAACTATGGATGCTTGGAAAAAATCTATGAAACCATAATAGTAAGCAATAGCATAGACAAGGCAGTTAGTGATGCAAAGCATCATATCAAAACACTCAATCATCAGGGTACATATGACCCAATTGAATCAGGAGAAGATCAAATTAAATAAGCAACTAAAATTTCTCTCTTTTCATCAAAAATCACATTGTTTCATTTGTAAACCACAACCTGCAACAACAAGCCAACTCATTTCAATACTTCTTCTTATCATCCTCAAGCTTCAAACATATTATTTATTAAAAAAAATGACTGATCCACACAAGAAACCTAATTAGAGTCACAAAACAATCCACTCTTTCATCATTCACCAAGGCACCCTTCCACTCAATTTGCTTTACCTAGGCAAAATAACCAAAAACGAATATTTCCTGTTACAACCTATATGCATCAGATCCTAACACACCTTTGTCATCATCAATTTATCTAAATTTAAAGAAAAAACTTGATAAAGAGCTCTGAATCTTTCAATTCCTTAAACAACTCACCAAATTTTCACTTTTACCAACTAGTTCCTCAAGACCAAGATACTACAATCAACCATTTACACCTCAATAATTTCATCTAAGTTTGAAAAAATTACTCACATCATGTTTTTGACTGAAACAAACCTGGTTCATATCCACATAATACTGATTTATCAAATTCATAAGTTCTTACAGTCAAATTACCATTTCCACCTAGGGACATATTGCTACAACATATCAAATCATCATGTTTGGCCTCAAGGCCTTCACCAAACCATTCATACACCTTTGATATCTTCACATTGATGGTTCTATGCCAAAATAAATATTTAAATATTTGTATTTACAAAATTACACACTTTTACAGTCTTAACACCATTTTGCTTGTAGGTCACATATCCCTTAATCGGGTGATTCCTTTCCATTCACTTTGTATATCCACATTCCCAATGTACATTCAAGAGCCTTTTTTAACACATCATAACATATCAAAAGTTCTCAGTAGATTGTCATAAATAAATTACTAGATTCTTGAATTGTTTGCTGGAAAGGGCTACTAATTTAGGGCTAAATTACAAATAAAGTGCTCATAGTTTATCACAAAAATACTGAAGGACTGAAAACAGTCATTAATCATGTCACAAAAATGAAGAATCAAACATTTTTAGCGACATAAAGGCTCCATAAATCATTGTTCCAAAAAACCCCTATTCTATGCACAAATCAAGCCCTACAAAGGAGGGTTTATTGCATAAGGTACTTACAAACCTTAAATACTATTTCCACCACCACAAACACCATGGAAATATCTTGCATAAGCTTTAGAAACTCACCACCCACCTTCATGCATGCTTTTGCAGTGAACACCACCCTGAAACCATGTTTTCCATGAAGGAAACTTTGTGTTTCCTATATGATTAAGTAGCCAATCAAAGATTTCTTGATTTTCCTATTCTTGTACACTCACAAATTGCTTAAAACATTCTAAAAAAATTCTATACATTCCATCCCACCAATCTCCTAAATCTACATTGGTGGGATGGTGAATTCAAGCCTTAAATGACCCTCAAAACCCTTGACTGGTTAATTTGACAGACCACAAAAACCTTGGTTTTTAAATTTTATGGTAACTCTTCAAAACATCACTAGATGATTGTTAACACCCTGCATAAAGCGAACAAAAAAATATATAGCCTGTGCAAGAACTGAATTCAAGATGAAACACAGTGAAAACAGGAACAAGGAACTTTATTTATTGAAAATGATTCAAGAATACAAAATCTATTGTTCTGCCCACCTTTTACATGCTTTTATATATATTCCCAATCAGATAACTTCCTTTTGAATCTCCCTCATTGAGTGAAACTACCTAAATTTCCTTGTGACTTTTAATATTCTATGCTTCTTTTCCTTTTTACAATTTTTCCCATCTTTAGCAACATTTGGAAATCTTTTTTTTTTGTGACCACCTAAGGACCTTAAAGACAATGAAGTAGGTCTTTATATGACCTTTACATGAATTTACAAATGGGCATTCAATCTAGACAAAAAATTTCCTATGAGAGGCAACTAGTAACCTAGGTGCTCCTGCACCAGTTAGTAGTTTGAAAAAATGCCTCGAAGAAATGCGGTCTCATGGTAATGGAATTCCATTCCATCACCACGTGAGACCACATGTCTTCAAACTGCTCACCACCTTTCCTATGATACTAGATTTTTCATACATGTTCACCAAAACATTTTATCAAACTACTCACTTCTTTGCAGTTGCTGCTATGGCTAAAAGCCTAAAATAGGTGCTTTCCAACAAACTATATGGATGCTTGGAAAAATATCTATCAAAGCATAATAGTAAGCAATAATACCATAGAGAAGGCAATGAAATTTTTGAAAAAATGCCTGGAAGAAATGCGGTCTTATGGTGATGGAATTCCATGACGTGCATTTGTTTGTAATGGCATGCCATCACCACGAGACCCCATTTCTTTTGAGACATTTTTTCAAACAATTCACTACCTTCTCTATGCCACCATAGTTATCGTACATGTCTACGAAAGCATTTAATCAAATGGTTCAGCGGCTTGCTGCTATGGGTAAAAGCCTAAAAACATGTCCTTTCGAACAAGATATGGATAGGGAAAATAGTAAGCATGATAATCAGAAATATATAGTTTAATACTTGTACTCAAAATTTTGTTCATTAGATCTCATACATTATAATTCATGACGTGGATCGCTATTGTAACTTTTTTGTGATTGAATAATTTGTTGTTTTATTTTCAGATGTTGGTTGTGGAAACACCTCCAAATGTTATGAGGGCAATGGATATTGGTGTTTCATCCGCTATACAATCCTCGATGGCTTTGATAGGGGAGGTATGAGGAAAATTACTAAATTTCAATTTACATTCGTTGTTATAGATGTTAGTTCTAGTGAAAAATCAAACCATTATTGATTCGTAGTTTAATTCCTATTTGGATGGTTTATACAGGGCTTGAGCATGCCTAAACATCGGCGTGCAAATATTTCCATTGAGGAGAGTGATTGTGAGATGGTCGTAAGTGATTATTTTGTTAAATATATCATTTTTTATAATGTAATTTCTATATATATTAATGTCTTTACTTCTTATTGTAACAGTTAAAACTTCACCAGGAGCTAAATTGTAGGAGCAGCAGGAGCACTCCTTGAGCACAACAAAAATGAGTGACGAACTTATCGCCATCGGATTGCCAAACAAAGGGAAAAAAATTATTTCCAGAGCATGGAGAGAAATTAATTTTGATTCCAGAGCCCTTTGTTGTATGCTGGGCATGGCAATTTTGTACATATTTTGTATTGGATATGGCTGACATTGTGTAATGCCTATATGGCATTCTGGTAAAATATGGCTATTTTTGTAACTATATTTACATACTTATATGCGACATATATTGATGTATGTGTACATAGCTATTTAGTTAATAAAATCTTTTATCGATGGCGTCCATATTTGCATTATAAATTCATGGTTCAATAGATATGAGTTATGTGTATTCAAGTGTATACTTTACAACTTCGTGTATACTTTTGACTTCACGTGTGTTCCAATGTATACTTTGTGACTTCTGGCGTTTTTCGTGTGTATACACTTTGTATTTGTGCATATATGCTTTGTGATAAGTTGTGTATACCATGTATTCATGTGTATCTTGAGCATATGTGTTTGTGACTTCTTGTGCTTCCCTTATACATGTACATGCTTGACCTACATTCACATGTATACTTATTAATTGGTTAGCCCTAGCATTGATCATTGTTGTCCTTCATGGTTCTCTTGGAATAAATTAATTGAGTTGATAGTAAACAACTAAATTATCCCAAAAGCAAAAACATGTTTTCAATTGGTATTCCATGAAATTATTGATAAAAAGATTCCAATTTATATTTAATCCTTTGATTGGAACAACTAAATTAAGCAAAGGATACATAATCTTCATGTAACACTTGCAAAACATAATATTTAGAGTAGATGAAGTAGTCAACTTCTTGACACATCATATATGTTACTGGGTTCTTCTATTTTAGCCCTGGTTTTGGTTTTGGTTCGCTCAGATAGTGCGGGTCCTAGTTCGGTTCGCCTATGGGTTCAACCAGGGTCCTTCATTTTTGGGTCTAGTTCGCCCAAACAAAACCCAAGAGAACCCGTGCAAAACCCAGATAGAACCCAGGAAAACCAAGACAAAACCCATGTGCCTAGGCATCCAAAAAAGTCTTTTTTGAACATTTTTTTAATGTTTTATGGAGTTTGACTTTGACCCACACCCAAGGGAACCCTAAAAGTGACGTCTAAATCAATTCAAACACCTTAACTACCTCATTATTATTCATTTTTTTTGCAAACAAGAATTTTAATTCCAAGAGGTTGAGCTTTCATTTTGCTTGCTAGATTGAAGCGGTGTGACACAAGTTTCTTTAAAAAATTGATTACGCATCATTGGTGAGAATTTATTACACATCTGTGAAGCAGAGATACTACAAACTAAAACACATTACACTTTTGTTCTCAGCGACTTGATGTACTCTCCAACATCTCTCTTCTCTCATGCAAAGAGTTAGAACTTCTTGGTCATGCCTTTGCATCATTCAGGAAGTTTTTCTCTTTTTGAAAATGTCAAAAGCATGGCTGCATACAAATTAGGAAAAAGACTTTTCCTTTTAGATTAGCAATGCATGGAAGTTTCAAAAAGTATCTTTGATATTACAAAAAGACATGTGTTTATACCATAGCAACAAAAATCTTTTGGGGAAAAAATCGGAAAACCAAAAGTATAAGATTTTTGAAAAAATCGGAGAAAAAGTCTAGAAAAATTGAAAAAAAATCAGATTTAAAAAAAAAGGTAAAAAAAAGTAGAGCAAGAGATAAATTTTTTTTCAAAAAAATTTAAAGGCATTTCCATAGTATAGAGATATAGAGAGCAAATAAAATAAAGAGTTTAACTAATAAATTGTAAAAAATAGATTTTTGTAGTTTATATTCATATCGTTGATTACATTGCATTGCATATCTTTCAAACTCAAAGCATTGTTTCACATTGCATAACTAATAACTAGATGCTGATAGATGACAAAATTTCAATTACAATATAGTTTTTACAAAGTCAACCTAAGCAGTTATGCAATTACTTCACATTGCGTAACTAATAACTAGGAGCAACTGCCAATTGCATTTGCTTGTCATGGCATTCTATGAGACCACATTTCTTTGAGGCATTTTTTCAAACAGTTCATTTCCTTGTCTATACTACCACATTTTTGATACATGTCTACCAAAGCATTTTGTCAAATAGTTCACTGCCTTGTTGCTATGGTTGAAAGCCTAAAACAAGTGCTTTCGAACAAGCTATGGATACTTGGAAAAAATCTATCAAAACCATAATAGTAAGCAAAATAATAGGCAAGGCAGTGAACTCTTTGAAAAAATGCCTCAAAGAAATGATGTCTCATGGTGATGGAATGTCATGACAATCAAATTTGATTGTCATGATATTCCATCACCATGAGACCTCATTTCTTTGAGGCATTTTTTCAAAGAGTTCACTGCCTTGTCTATTCTAACACATTTTTCATACATGTCTATCAAAGAATTTTATCAAATAGTTCATTGCCTTGCTGCTATGGCTAAAAGCCTAAAACAAGTGCTTTCAAACAAGCTATGGATGCTTGGAAAAAATATATCATAGCATAATAGTAAGCAATAACATAGACAAGGAAATTAACTGTTTGAAAAAAATGCTTCAAAGAAATGTGGTCTCATGGTGATGGAATGCACAAGCAAATTGCTATGGATTGTCATGGAATTCCATCACCATGAGACCACATTTCTTTTAGGTATTTTTTAAAATAGTTCACTACCTTGTCTATGCTACCACATTTTTCATACATGTTTACTAAAGCATTTTATCAAACAGTTCACTTCCTTGTTGCTATGGCTAAAAGCCTAAAATAGGTGCTTCCAAACAAGCTATGGATGCTTGGAAAAAATCTATCAAAGCATAATAATAAGCAATAGCATAGACAAGGCAGCGAATTGTTTGAAAAAAAGCCTCAAATAAATGTGGTCTCAATGGTGATGGAATGCCATGACAATCCATAGCAATTTTCTTGTCATGGCATTCGTCATGCCATTCCATCACCATGAAACCACATTTCTTTGAGGCGTTTTTTCAAACAGTTCACTGCCTTGTCTATGCTACCACATTTTTCATACATGTCTACCATTGAAGCATTTTATCAAACAATTCACTGCCTTGCTGGTATGGCTAAAATCCTAAAAGAATTACTTTCGAACAAGCTATGGATGCTCGGAAAAAATCTATCAAAGCATAATAGTAAGCAACAAGCTATGGTCTTATGGTTTTTTTTCACGCAAAAATCAACGTGATTTTATTCACATTTTTTTGCAGGTTATAAACACATTTTTTTTTGGCTATTTTGCTGTTTTAAATGACGTTCAAGTTTATGGTGGTTTTTTTGTTTATATGATGATATGTGATATTCTAACCCTAATTCATGCTTCTAGGTTGCATAGATATATATTTTGTTTTTACATGTTTTTTGTACCAACGAACCCAAAACGAACTGAACCCCCCTCCAATTTTTTTTGGCCAAACCAAGGAACCGAACCCCCGAACCTGAACCTCAAAATCTATTCCAACACTCTTCATTCTTCCTGCACAAACTTAATTGACCACCGAATTATGTTGCCCCTTTACTTTACCCACGTTTACTCCCTTAAACCTCTCTTTTTCATTTAAAACCCTTGTTTTCCCAACTAGGGCATGTCATGCCATAACATAATTTTGACCTCCCCTATCCTTGCAGACCTTTTGAACACATCAAACTCCACAATCTCACCCTATTTCCAACCTATTCTAACTTATTTTCAAGCAATTTCTTCATTTCACCTCTTCTAGCCTTGCTTTTAAGGGGCCTCAATTTTGAATTTTCAATAAGGGTAGCGTTAGTAATCTCTTCCAATGCCCTTATTAATGCTATTTTATTATTCATAATCCCTATCCTACTTACATCAGACCCATATCACTGAGACACAACCTGAACAATTGGTGGAATGACCTATTTCAACATACTACACTCAAACCCTTAAGGGATTGATCCGGTTGAACATAGCTCAAAGTGATTCCGTGTGTTTGGGTGAGAAAGAGGACCATGCCTAGCATAAAAATGCCTATTCGGATGCGTTGGAACAATCCATTTGGTTACACGAGTTGCAGAACGAAAGTTGCACCATTTTGCAACTTTCCACTACTTCCATTTGACACTTTTTCCATCAACTAAAAATTAGAGACCATAGGGAAAACCACTCCGAGATAATGAAAACCGAGAGAGGTTATTGTAGAGGGGCCCAATGCGATTCCATGGGATCAGATGAGAATATTTTAAGCATCACGGTGTCTGAGTAAACTCATGTTGAAGTTTGCAGCCATTTTTCCCTTTGGACCCTTAAGGGATTGATCCGGTTGAACGTAGCTCAGAGTGATTCTGCATGTTTGGGTGTGAAAGAGGACCATTCCTAGCATAAAAATGCCTATTCGGATGTGTTGGAATAGTTTGTTTGGTCACACAAGTTGTAGAACGAAAGTTGCACCACTTTGCAACTTTCCACTGCTTGCATTTGACACTTTTTCCATCAACTGAAAACTGGACACTACGGGAAAACCACTCAGAGATAACAAAAAATGAGAGAGGTTATTGTAGAGAATATCAACATGATCCCATAGGATCAGACGAGAAGTTTCTAAGTGTCACGGTGTCTGAGTAACCTCATGCTAAAGTTTTCAACCATTTTGCCCTTTGGACCCTTAAGGGATTGATCCGATTGAACGTAGCTCGAAGCGATTCCACGTGTTTGGGTGCAAAAGAGGACCATGCCTAGCATAAAAATTCCTATTCAAATGCATTGGAACAGTCCGTTTCATCACACAAGTTTCAGAACGAAAGTTGCACCACCTTGCAACTTTCCACTGCTTGCATTTGACACTTTTTCCATTAACTGAAAATTGGACACCACGGGAAAACAACTCTGAGATAACGAAAAAAAAGAGAGGTTATTATAGAGGGGGCCAAAATGATCCCATAGGATCAGACGATAAGTTTCTAAGCATCATGGTGTCTGAGTAACCTCATGCTGAACTTTGCAACCATTTTGCCCTTTGGACCCTTAAGGGATCGATCCTGTTGAACGTAGCTCATAGCGATTCCGCGTGTTTAGGTGCGGAAGAGGACCATTCCTAGCATAAAAATTCCTATTTAGACACGTTGGAACATTCCATTTGGTCACACGAGTTGCAGAACAAAAGTTACACCACCTTGCAACTTTCCATTGCTTGCATTTGACACTTTTTCCATCAACTGAAAACTGGACACCACGGGAAAACCACTCTGAGATAATGAAAACCGAGAGAGGTTATTTTAGAGGGGCCCAACATGATCCCATAGGATTAAACGAGAATATTCTAAGCATCACGGTGTCCAAGTAACCTCATGTTGAATTTTGCAGCTATTTTTCCCTTTGGACCCTTAAGGGATCAATCCGGTTGAATGTAGCTCGGAGCGCTTTTGCGTGTTTGGGTGCGAAAGAGGACCATGCCTAGTGTAAAAATAGCTATTCAGACATGTTGGAACAGTCTGTTTGGTCATACGAGTTGCAGAACAAATGTTGCACCACTTTGCAACTTTTCATTGATTGCATTTAACACTTTTTCCATCAATTGAAAATTGGAAACCACAAGAAATACACTCTAAGATAACAAAAAAAGAGAGAGGTTATTGTAGATGGCCCCAACATGATCCCATAGGTTTAGACAAATATTTCGTAAGCGCCATGGTATCCGAGTAATACCCCGTCAAAGATTGCTACCCTTTTTCACTTTGGGATTTGATGTTTCATTGAACTGTATAGTTTCGTATAGGGTGATTGTGCTTTGTTTTCGATGGAATTTATTGGGAAGGAGACTTAAATCCATTTTTTTTTGGTTTGGTTGGATTTCAAGTGATTTTGTGCATTTTAGAAGCCAATTACTAAGGGTCGGTTTGTATACCCTGTTTTAAGGGTTTTGAGTGCATTAAAATGTCATATTAAGCCTTTCACCCATTGCATCCTTCTATAACTCAATGGAAAGGATTAGTTATGGTTATAAAAAATGTGTGCATAGTTTTGTGCACAAGGGAGGAAAATAGAGGGTTTTTAGGTGATTCCCTAGATGTCAAATGGTGCATTTTTTAGTGGAAAATGGTGGTTTACTACTAGGGTTTGAAAAAATATTTGGGGGCAGCGATATCTCTTGAAATTTTAAGCTTGTGAAAACCTTTTTGAACGTGTTTTAGGCTTTGTTTGGCTGTGGGAAGTTTGAGTATGGGTTTTCAACAAACCCTTGCCTAACTTATAGTCTCCAAATCTCATCAAATAGGCTTATCTTTTAGAGAAGGTCATCCAATGGCCAACCAAACATCAATCAAGCTTTAACATAGACCCTAAGAAAAATTCCCAAGAGATCATACCATGTTTCTTTGTACCATCGTTAAGATCCAATAGACCACCTTGCATAAAGGCTACTAAATTAGCCCTATTTACAAAGAGACGACCTTTTAAACACTAGATCTTCACTTAAAATCTTGAAACAACATTATGTTATGTGTCAAAACCTCCAATTCCATGATTTGTTTCTAGGTCCAAGACTTCTACACCCCTAATACACCAAACCCTCTATTTCAAGCAAAATACTTGGGGTTTTAATGAAACTCCTATCTCCCGCACCTGCCATACCCAAACAAAGCACCAAACACACTTACCAAACCCTGCACATGTGATGAATAATACATTACATGGACAATCCTTCCCACATTTTTTCAAAACATTACTTGAAAACCTCATTTTCATCATGAAAATACTCTGTTGCAGCCCTAGAACATCATCCCAAACACCCAACCTTGACTCCATAACATTATAATTAGGTTAGGCATGTATTTTACAAGTTAGAGGATCCATTCCACAAGTTACAGTAGGCACAAAAAGTGGAATGGGTCGAATTACATCATGAAACCCTTCAATCCAAGAACATTGTGAAAGTAGGTAGCCACAGTAAAAACAAGATAACCTTCTTGCCCCTCCTAAAGTTTGGACCATATCCATTACTTCCACATAAAACTTGACATCCTTGGTCTTCTTGGTTCCCATGCCTTGATATGGTTATGCAAATGAAAATGAAGCAAAGTAATCATCTCCTTCTCCGCTACCTGGAAGAATGCATGCTTAATGTTTTGATACATGATATCAAATCCCTCTTTTGCTCTCATGGTTGAATATCGAAATCCGGTATGGTGGGCCTCCAGAGTTCCAGTCATCTTTATTCCTCTTCCACCAAATGTTGGCCTGATCCACATGTCTTCCAGCCTAATTATCTTTTTTTTTTAAAGCTGGAGTTTCTCTTGAGTCACCAATGTAGCTATCTTTTCCTTTTCAAACTCTTTCATTGCTAGGGAATTTCAATGTTTCCACTGTAGTTGGTATTAAATCCGGTACCTACAACATGAAGAGAAATTCTCATTCCTCTTCTACATTAGAGGGTTCATATCCTTGATCTGACTCTTCCGAATTATCAGAATTAAAATCACTAGCAGAGGCTTTGAAAGGAACTCCATGAAAACCAAGCTCTCTAAATGCTATATAAAACTCTAGTTCAAAATATTTTAGATGAGACTACTCCCATAGCTCTCTTACTCGCTTGAAAAATCCTTGAAACTCTGTGTTGTTCTTCCTCAATTTCATCAAGATCATTGATACAATTGGGGGAGGTCTTGCAACACAACTAATCACAAATTCAACAACCAACCAGGTATTAGATCATCAAGTTCTCCATTTCACTCTTTCTCAACCAAATCACACTATTCCCTTGTAGCATAGGAAACTCACTAAATCGGGTACAAATTCTCAACCAAACACTTCCAGTTCACAACCTAACTCAATTTAGGGACCCATTATTGATATTTTTAACATATCAACACAACTCCATAAGTTTCTTTGTAACAACTCCTTCAAAACTTGAAATTTCACTCTTTTTAGGCCTCAATTAGGCCACTTTTACAAAGGGTCTATACTCTAAACTTATCCAAACCTTAGAAACTCTTGGGGAAGAAATTATAAGGTGTCAAAACTTTAAAATCCACAATTAGATCTCAGTTATACCATCGTACAATGGGTAAACCACAAAACCCTCTATTGTAGCCTAAACCCTAGGGGTTTATTGAAAATGATACTTCCAAAGCTAACAACAACCTAAAATTTACTCAAAAAAGTTTTTTATACCCTGAACAAGCTCAAACAATCATAAAATAATGCTTCCCTACACAAAAACACAATTTGACTCTTCAAAACCACTATTTTTCTTAAAGAAAACTCACTTTTACACACATGGGTTTCACACCCATCTCACTTTTAGACCTCCCAAACACTAACACATCATTCCCACACCTTAATAATGTTAGTTCAGACCCATTCCTCAAGTTACAGAGGCTACAGAAAGGGGAATGGGTCAAAAAGCCATTTTTATTGACTCAACCTTCAAATGTACAAGTTCAGGCCGATTTTAGTAAATTGATGATAAAATGCACAAAACATTATGGAAAACCTTCTAAATGGATTCAAAATAAAGATAAATCCATATAATATGAAAATATCAATAAATATGGATCAACTAATTGAAATACAGGTTGTACAATCTGCTGCTACAACTGAAAATACATAAAATTTTGGAAAATTTTGAGTTTTTATTGTTTTTGCTTCTTCAAATCACAAAATCCAACCTTCAATTCGAGTTCTCCATGTTTTTAAACTCTTTCCCACCAATTAAAAACTGGTTCACCTTCCTAACTGACCTTTGAATTGGTTTAACTCTTCACATTCCCTCCATAATGCAAATTTTGCAATTTTACAACGTTTGAGTTTGCAAATTTTGCACATTTTTGCAATTTTTAAACATTTTGCACTTTTTGAAAAACCCAACCTCCTAAACACCTAATACAGCTCAAATATGAATAAATACATAATATAATGGTCTCATAGACCTTATTTTAATACAAAACTTAAAATCTTATATTCTACTCCTTATTTGCCTTGATGAACAAAACTTATTGAATGGTGCTCCTGCACCAATCATACATTGAAATTCTTGCCCCTCCTAAAGTTTGGACCACATCCATTAACTCCACATAAAACTCGAAATCCTTGGTCTTCTTGATTCCCATACTTTGATATGGTTATGCAAATGAAAATGAAGCAAAGTAATGATCTCCTTCTTTGCTGGTTGGAAGAATGCATGCTTAATGTTTTGATACATGATATCAACTCTCTCATCTACTCTCATGGTTGAATACCGAAATATAGTATGGTGGGCCTCCAGAGTTCCAATCATCTTTCTTCCTCTTCCACCAAATGTTGGCCCGATCCACACATCTGCCAGCCTAATTAACTTTGTTTTTGTAGCTGAAGTTTCTCCTGAGTCACCAGTGTTGCTCTCTCTACCTTTTCAGACTCTTTCATTGCTATAGATCATCTCTGGGATTTAATCATTTGTACCACATGGTTGATGTGCTTTGAATCCTTACATCTAAAGGAAATTTCCTCAACATAAATACTGCTAGGGAATTTCAATGTTGCCATTGTAGTTGGTATTAAAGTCGATACCTGCAACATTGAAAATTATCCTTATATAAGAATTCCCTCCATCTTGTTGGATTGTAACACTCTTGATGGTGGCTACATGAAATCTGATTTTGATTCCTCTTCTACATTAGAGGGAACTCATATATCCTTGTTTTGAATGTTCTGAATTATCAGAATCAGAATCACTAGCTTCCATATTCAAAAATTCCCAACCACCATCTTCAATAAATTGGCCACCAGTTCAAGTTCATTCTGCTTTCATAATACTTTATATCCATGGATTTCAACCATTCCTTCATGCCATCAAGTGAAGATTGAGGAATGGAATCAATGCGGAGTACATCCTGCTTGAAGTCTTTCAAAATAATAGCCATATCAAATTCCTTTTTCCCAAGTCATACTCTCTCAAGGTTAACAATCTCAATCTTGAACTAATAGTGATTACTAAGAAAGGTAATTCCACTAACTCTATTAAACATTTTATTGTAGGAACAATAAAAGCAGAGGCTTTGAAAGGAACTCCATGAAAACCAAGCTCTCTAAATGGTATATCAAAATCTTAGACCTCATTCTTGCACATTTACAACCAAATTCAAAGATTTGCCTTCAAAAGGCTACAAATTCAAATATTGACAATTTTGTAGCAAGATTTTTTTGCACATTTGACCACCGAGACTCAAAAAATCACCCTAATACACCTTAAATGGTCTTGATTGACCTTATTTAGCATAAATAAACACAAAATACCTTAATCTAATCTATTGACCACCTATCAACCTTCAAAAAGTGAAAATTTGCAACTAGGAGACTAGGTGCTCATGCACGAAAATTACATTGTGTCTGACCTTCAAGAGGCTTTAAATCTAGCCTTTACAAATGATTCTACATCTTTCCAATCATGCCTAACTATTGAGCTTGTAACTAAAATGACTTATTACATTATAAATCAATTGACCATGTAATATGACCTTATTCAATTGATAATTTACTCAAAACACAATTTACTAACTTAAAATAATTCCATGAACCAAATTTTTTCAATAACCTTGGTGCCCCTACACCAAATTTCAATATTTCAATAAATGTCATTACAAGTAGAAATCTCATTACAATGCCTTAGGTACTCTGTTCTCACAGATATTTTACAATGTCACTCATACATTCAAGATTTTCTTATAATGTCTACATCATAGGTTCTCATTTAGAGGTTAACTTCAAATGAGTAACTTGAGATTTCCTCACAAAGCTTGACACACTCTTTTATAATGGTTTCAAAGATTTCAGAATTGAGATTTGTTAAGATCATCAAAATAAGGATGTTGCATTTCTTTTTTGGCTGAGATTCTCTTCGATGGCTCAAAAATGAACATTTTTTGCAAGGAGAGACTAATCAATTTTTACTAGTTTAGTTACAGAAGTATGCAAAGTAAAAGAATAAAAAGAAACGACTCATCTAAAATGGAAATAAAAT
>VDFB02097556.1:0-75540 GCA_007258455.2 Sequoia sempervirens
ACATCATCGAAATATGACCTATCCTTCCGCTAACTGGACTGCAACTGTGAACAACACTCTGAAACTGATCTTGCACTTCCTCAAGCCTGACGTAAGAACCGTCTTCAAGACTGTACTGAGAAGGGATCTCTATGATAAACTCACCAATGAAAAGGAGAACTTCAATCACCCTTTGTCTGTAGGCGATGAATTCTTCGGATATCTTCTCATAGGTTTTAACTTTGAAAACATGACGCTCTCTCCAAGCAAGGATTTGTCTCTTGTGTTCTCTTGAAACTGCTGAACCGTAAGCCGTGTCTAAATTAAAGTACGATGATCTCTATGCCTCACCTTATTTCAGCCGCTGTTTGTTCAAACCCTTGACTTTGACGTAGCTCTGCGAGCTCTTAACCGAACATCCATGCCAAAACTTTCTCCATAATGAAGTTTCGGATCCAAATTCTAAAAGTCTCTTCTTTTTCTGACATATGATGCTTGTCTTAATCGAACGATCAACCGTGTCTCCAAGACTCGAGCAGCAAATGGGTTGCTTGTGAAGAACCACGGACAAGGTTAGAAATAAAAAGCCTGAGCTGCTGATTTTCAGCCTTGAGGGCTGCCTTGTCTTCTCCATCCTTTAGCACTCTCTCCTGAAGGTTTTCGGACACAACTCTGAAAAGACTCACATCCGCATGCCTGGTATTTCTACCAAGATTAGCCTTGACCATGACGAAATCATCCATATTCACCTCATCCCTGTTCTTATCTTCTGGGGGCAATGCAGTCTCCATGGTTATCTCGTTATCAGGATTCCTATCAAAGTGAACTTGTTTCTTTGCTTTCTTCTTAGGAGGTTCCTGATAGATGTTATCAAGATCATCAACACTGACCTGATATAAAGCCCTTCTTCTAACCCTTCCTCAGGAGTTCTCAAGCCAAGACACGGTAGTATCTTTACTAGCTTCCCTAGCAGGTGCAATTTCAATTTCTTCATCTTCAATATCAAGATCGATGTGAATCGGTGAGGAACCTGTCAAAGGTACAGAAACATGTGTTGAAGGTGGCTCTTCTGCTTCTTTCTGAGGTATGGGCTCGTCAAGAGGAGCTTTTGTTTCAGCTGTAGGTTGCTCCTGTATGACTATGCCTGAGAAGTCTAAACTTATTTTTATATTTTTATTCGATCTACTACCTTTGACGCCTTCTTGAGACTGACTCTTACCCTTCCCTTTTGACTGAGCTCTGGAAGAAGAGGGAATTGTCCTTGGTGGCTCTGCTACTGGAATGGAGTTCTTCCTTTTAAGGACTAGGAAAACCTTGCTGTGCTCAAGGACTTGTCTTGTCCTGTCTTCAACTGAGAGTGACTCTTTATTAGCCCAATTAACTTGTGGTAGGGGCTGATCTTCAATTCGTTTCTGAGTATACATCGGGAGAAGCACATCATCATCATCTGATAGCCCTTCTATGTCCTCATTTAAGTTATCCTTCATTTGATGAAGAGAGAGCCTGCTGTAGCTACGCCTCCGCACCTCGAACTCATCTGTGCAATTAGCCCAAAAATCTTCAAGTGCGGCTATATGATCATAGTTCTTCTCCAATCGGCCAACGTATACACCATGAGGGTCAAATGATCGTCTCTTGTTGTAAGATTTGAGGCCGAATTCATCTAACTCGTCTCCTATTGTCTTGGCATCTGCAGCAGTCCTGCATGTATAAATTCCCAACCCTAATGGAAAATGGAGGGAGGGTTTCCTTCTGTTCCTCAGGACTGTGTGGACATCGTGTGCTTGCCTCAAGAATTCCATGAAGACGACCTCATCTGACGGATACCTTGGCAACATGAGCGGGGCACCTGAATAGCCATAGACCCTGAGATAGGTGAAAGTGGGAAACTGTATAAACGAATCAGCCCACTCCGCCATCGCTGCCTTGGCAACCGAAGATATACGGACATGCGACTCATTTTCCAGGTCCCGCACTGTGTACATCAGAAAGGCCTCGTTCACCCTTTTGTAGTGGTGCAACGACTTCGTGAACTCCAACTGGGGATAGTAGTTATATATATGTTGTACGGTCAATGATCCTTCGGCGTTTAACCCTCTTAATTGACCTTAATAGGCCACCAGGTAGACTAGGTATGACACCATGTGGAATATATGAAACTGGAAGTATTCTGTTATTTGCTGATGTAGGCAGTCACTAATCAAAGTAGGCCAATCATAGAATTCGGTTTTCTTCATGATGTGGGGTATGGCGTAAAACATCCAAGGTTGGAACTTGGTGGCATCTTCTGAGCCAGTGACCCTGTTGAGCAAAGTGATGATGATGGCAATCTCGTCCTTAAACTCTCCTCGCCCAACGTTCTTTGGAAAGGTCTTGTGTTTTTCTTTCATCCACCTCTGTGCAATCTTCTTACTATATTTATCTTTATGCATATTCCATATCCTTTCACATTCAGCCTTTGAGAGAGTAACGCTTTCAAGCCATGGGGGGATGGAAAAACACTTCTCAATCATATCAGGCTTTAGACTGCAAATCAATTTGCCATTTGCTGACTGGATCCCCTTGTGACAGGGTTGTAATGCTTGATGCAAGCGATTACGAACTCAAGACTCTGAACTGATATAGGAATTGACGCTGCTGCGAGGAGTCCAGAATGTCCTAGGTTCTTGATGAGGTGTTGCCTGCTCTCTCCAAGCGTGTAAATCGAACACCGGCTTGATGTGATGCAAGTCCGTCTCAGTAGTTTTGATGTAATCGTGATAGAGAGTTGATTCAGTCCTGAAAATATTAGGAGTGTACTCCATTTCGGAAAACTCGAAGAATGACTTTAAACTCGCCTTAGTTCCGACAAGTTCTGAGCAATTTCTATTTTTAGAATGCTGATTTTCTTTCTCCAACGGACAAATTTTTTGAAATTTTTCTAAGATATGGGTTTTGCTCAGAATTTCATTGCAAGACAACCCAGATCATCCGTATTTTAAAATTTTGTATTTTTCCTAAAAAGCAGCAAACCCTAATTTTCAATCTTTTCCGAAAAAGCTGGCACCTGGTTTTGTTCAAAACAAAATTAGAAATGGACCCATCTGATTAGATTTGCAAAACCCTGACGGTTGATTGAAAAAACAGCCAACCCTAGGTTTTGAAATTTTCTTGAAAAAAAGCTGTGATATGGGTTTTCTTCAGAAGACTGTTTGGAAAGGACCCAGATGGTTGAAATTTGAATGCACTGAAGTTTTTACTGACATGCAAAATAAAAGCACTTGCTGCAACTTGATGAAGTTCTTGAAAAATTCTTCAGAAGATTGAGACAAAAAGACCCAGATGACTGAAAAATGGAATGCCTTGGCCTTCTCCTTGAAAAATTCGATCTTCTGGATGACAAAGCTTGTAAAATCAAGGGTTTATGGTTGCTGATTTGAAAAATCTGATGTAAAACCAGCAACTATGGATTCTTGAATCACAAAAATTCTTCAAACTTGCTGCTCCAACTTTCTCCTCTGGATGCTACCTGCAAAAATAATGAAAATAACATGAAAAAGAAGTGTTAAATAGACTTAGGGTTTTTTTTTTTGCTTTGCTTTCTTTTGCTTTTATTTTTCAAAACCCTAAACCTCAGCTTCATTGAACTTGGACGCCTTCTTTTTCCTTGTGATTTTGAAACTTCTTTGAAAATCTTGGAAAATTTTCTAAGGCATGAGAAGTTGGGCGCCCTTCTTCACCAGGGGCGCCTACTTCACCCAATGTTAGCCAAATTTTTAACATTTTCAACTTTTCCTCATTTTGACCTCCAACTTTGCCTCTGATTTCCAGTTTGCAGATTGATCCAACAGGCGAGCTGAAGGTTTCACGGCGGAGCCCGACTTATTATGAGAAAGATGTCTTGGAGGCACCTCTGGCGAAAGACTTCATCTTGACCTCCGAATTCATGGGAGCCTTTTTCTTCCAGGGGCGCCCATTTTACCCAGAGTTAGCCATTTTCATGATCTTCACATTTCTTCATTGACTCTTCTACAAATGATCTCGTCGAATCTGGATCTCCGGGCGTCGGATTGACTGATGGTTATGTTCATCGCGGAGCTGACGAAGAATAAGGAGGGGTCTTCTAAAAGAGATTTTGCCAAACAATGAATTTTATGCCCTCAAAAGTTTGGGCGCCCATTTTGACTGGGGGCGCCCATGTTCACCAGAGTTAGATTATTTTTTAACCTATTTCTGTTTGTCTTTGAATCTTGGTTTTCAGCCTTCGTCAGACCTTCTGTTTGGTGCTTCATATCCGATGATTGCGACCTTTGATCAACGTGTCAGATATCTCGTTGGAAAGCTGGATTGATTGCGAAGAGATCACGTTAGAGCTTTATCTACAAATTCATCTGTTAGATACCCTAAAAATTTGGGCGCCTTTTCTCTCCTAGGGCGCCCAAAGTCACCAGACTTAGGAAAATTTCATCTGATTTTCTTCAGAGTTTGAAACTTTCATTCTGTACCTTTGGCTTTGATCTGAATTTGTCGGAAGATGCCCAGTCGGATGATTTGACGGAGACAGGCACATCGAAGCTGGCTGAATACTGAAGAGGACGGGCACATTTGCAAACCCTAACTGTTGAGTTAGGTGCCTTAAAAAGCTGGGCGCCCTTCTCCACCAGGGGTGCCCACTTTATCCAGACTTTGTCAAATTTTGATAACTTTCATTTTCTCTTGTTCTGACGTCAGTGTGGATACCCCCGTTCAATGCTGAATTCTGGATGACTGGATCGCCTGATGACTGCGCCGTTGAATTCGTTTTGGAGCTGACAGAGAACTGAGCAAGTTTGACTTGAGACACAAACCCTAATTTTGACATTTGATGCCCTAAAAAGATGGGCGCCTTTCTTCACTTGGGGCACCCAAAGTCACTAGTGTTAGAAAATTTTATCATTTTTTAACTTCCTCTTTGTTCTCTGTGCTGATTTATCATCTCACCTTCTGTTGAAAGTTCTGAATGCTAAATCTGATGCCTGGCAGCTGACTGACCTCCATTAATGACCTCGGAGTTCCTGGTATGCTTCTGAAAAAGCAGAATAGACCCAGTAGGGCAAAACTGATTATTTTGAGATTCTGACTGCACCAACCTGATATGGACGTATTAGACCAATCAAAATCAGTTTGGACCTTGACGGACCAACTTTCTATTTTTAGAAAGTTTTGCCAGTATCCATTTCTAAAGAAACCCAGAAAAACCTAGAAAATGTTACTAATTTTAGAAAATTTCTAAAAATAGCAGTTTTCCTAAAATTTAGGGATGAAAAACTGAGATCTGGGTTTTGTAGATTAAGCTGCTCTGAGCAGACCCAGATCGTCAGATCTTGACAATTTTGCGTTTTATCCCCTCATGCAAGACGTGCACGCCCAAATTTTGACCTTTTTGACTGTTTTATCAAGACTTTTACTCATTTCTTCAAAATATCTAAGTGTGACAAAAATTTTAATTTTGGGGTACAACATTGGCTCTGTTTGGGGACCATGGCGGATACTTACGGCATAGGAGAACCATAGAATCTCTGGAGTTTGAGCTTAGACCAATGCCTTATCCATTGGGTATCAAAGTCAGCATCATTTCCTAATCACCTATTTTGCAAGACTTTCCTAAGTCACCCAAAACCAGACTTCCTAATATTCACCTAATAGTTGGACTTCCCTTCTAATCACCTAAGACAAGACTCTTAATCACCTATTACACGACAGGATTGTTACGGAAAGGGGAAACACAACATAACGAAAACATCACGAAAAGGGGAAATACATTACGAAAAACAAGGAAAAATATTTACAAAGATTGCTTTGTGGAAACTTACTCCACCCCCGAGGGGACGAAGTGCTTCAGGTACTGCCCGCTGTGTGGTAGAGTGAGGAGACTTCCATCCAAGCGCGAGAGAATATAGGTGTTCTCCCCTACGGGCTCCTGAATCTTGAAAGGTCCCAGCCACAAGGAATCAAATTTTCCGTGCATTCCCTTGGGCTCATGTCTTTTATCCAATAAGAGGACTTGATCTCCAACTTAGAAATCTCGTTGGCGAGCTTTCTTGTCAAAATTTTTCTTCACTCGTTCCTGATGCTGAGTGATTCTATCTACTACCTCCACCCTTTCTTCTTGAAGTTTTGTCAGGTACAAGATGCGCTTCTGGATTGGATCTGTGAATTCTCCATCTTCTACTGCGGCTGCCATGTGTAAGGCAGACAACTCCAATGTGATAGGTATCATTGCTTCCGTACAATACAGGAGGATAAAAGGTGAGGTACCAATGGCTCTCTTCGAAGTAATTCTATCGGCCCAGAGAGCATCATAAAGTTTCTTGTGCCAAGTTCGTTGACTGGAATCAACCAACTTGCGGATGATCGTGACAATGTTCTTATTTGATGACTCAGCTTGTCCATTACCCTGGGGGTAATAATCTGATGAATGAGATAAAGTAATGCTGTGATCAAAACAGAACTCCATTAGTTCCTCGGATGAGAAACACGTTGCATTATCTATCACGATTTTGCGAGGAACCCCGAAGCGTGTGACAATGTTTTCCTTCAAGAACTCACACACGACCTCGGACGTAGCTCGCTTGGTAGGGATGGCCTCAACCCATTTGGTGAAATAATCAGTGGCTGTAAGGACATAAATATGCCCCTTACTGGAACGTGGGTTGATAAGACCAATAAAATCTAAACCCCATTGTTGGAATGGAGCGTCTATGACCACTGGCTTGAGAGGAGCGGCTATCAACTTCACCTTGCCAACAAATTGTTGACACAACTGACATTTATGTACCCACTTGTACGCATCGCGGAACATAGTCGGCCAAAAGAACTGTGCCCGCAAGATTTTAAAAGTTGTCACCTTTGAAGAAAAGTGACCACCGCATGCTTGATTGTGAAAGGCTTCAAGCAAGCGCCGTTGTTGATCTTTGGTAACACACAACAAAAATGTTCCGTCAAGACCTCGCTTGTATAAAACATTGTTGATGATAACATAATTCTGCGCTTTCAGCTTAAGCATTCTCTTTTGTTGCTTGTTCAGGTGATTCGGACAATCACCGTATGTTAGGTAATACCATATCTCAGTAAACCATTCTCCTGAAGATTCAATCAGTAAGACCATAGGAAGATCCTCCTTAATTTCAGGTTCAATCTCAGGTATACCTTTGGCTTGAAGCTTCTTATCTCCATCTTCTGCTATTAACTGACAAAGACCTCTCCCGCGGACGAGTTTGGTCGGCTTGATCTCCAAGTCATACTCTTGCACCTTCGCGACCCAATTACCTCTCTTGGAGCCCATCTCCTGTTGAGTTAGGACGCTTTTCACTACTGGATCTGTAACATATACAATGGTGTGAGAATTTAAGATATAAAATCTGAAATTCTTTATAGCTCGAACCACCGCATAGGCATTCTTTTCAATCTAAGAGTATCTTGATTCGCTGTCCTTGAAACTACAGCTCATAAAAGCTATTGGAGATTCAATTTCTTCATTTAACTTCTGTGTCAAAATGGCAGACAAAGTATACTCTAATGCGTAAAAGAATAAATTCTTTTTCAAAATTAGGACGGACTAGCACTGGAGCTCAATTGATGGCCTCTTTTATTGCTGCAAACGCCCTCTTGCCTTCTTCCATCCATTTGAAAACTGTTTTCTTCTTCATCATAGCAGATATATCTTTAGTCAACTCAGAAAAATCTGGTACAAATCTTCGTATAAAATTTACCTTACCAAAGAAAGAGTGTACCCCTTTTTTGCTTGTTGGAAGGGACAAACTTCGGATAGCTTCAACCCGGCTCGATTCGATTCGAGTTCCCTCCTTGGAGACGATGTGGCCAAGCAACTTGCCTTCCGTCACCGCGAAGATAGACTTTTTAGGATTCAGCGATATTTTGTGGTATCTGCACCTCTCAAAGACCTTTCCTAGATGTGAAAAATGATCTTCTCGTGTCTTCGAGAAAACAGTGAGGTCGTCAAGGTAGACAACTATTACTTTATTCTTCAAGTCACCAAATGCCAAATCCATGGCTCTCTGAAAAGTAGCACCGGCGTTGATGAGGCCGAAGGGCATTCTTTCATAGGCAAATGTACCCCATGGAGTTGTGAATGCCGTCTTGAACTGATCTTCTTCAGCTACTGCAATTTGATTATAACCAGAAAAACCATCCAATAAGGACAGCATCTCTGAACCGGTAACCGTCTGCAAGGTGTGCTCCATGATTGGCAAAGGATAATTATCCTTGAGCGATGATTGATTCAAGTTCCTGAAATCAACACAGATTCTAATTTCTCCGCTCTTCTTGTGCACGGGAACTATATTCGACACCTAGGTGGAATGATGGATCAGAAAAATGATCTTTGCATTCACCATCTTCTGGATTTTTGCGTAGATGGTATCTTGGATTTGCGGATTGTAGTGTCTTTTCTTTTGCCTGAAGGGCTTCGCTTCAGGTTGAAGAGGAATTGTATGAGACAATTCTCTTGGTGTAAAAACTTTCAAATCTTCATATGACCAAGCGAAGACATCTCGGTATTGTTGGAACAAAGAGATGAACCTCTTGCTCTCCTCTGCAGTGCAGCATGTACCCAAATTAACAAGCCTAGGCTTGTCAACTGTACCAATATTGATTTGTTGATATTCGGCAGAGGTTCTGTCGCTTGAGTTTCTTTGATCTTGAATGTATCTGTCATGCCTATCAAAAATATTCTCCAAGGAAACCAAACCCTTGGGAATTTTATTTCCTTTCAACTGGATTATGCTTGAATCTGGTTCTTCTGAAATTTCTTTATCTTCAGCAATCTTTGGTGTGTCTGGAGCTTCCATTACTGCTTCCCTATGAGTAGATGAACTGCCCTCAAAGAACAATTCTTTGAAATTATCTCCCATAACGAGAAACTCCTTAATGTGGTCATCATCATTAAAAACTTGCCAATTATCGCAATTGTCAGGTACAGCTGGCCTGTATATTAACTCAATGGCAAATGCATTCTAACGGAAGTCAAAATGTGGCATGAAAAGTGAAGCCGACACCGCGAGGGCATCTGCTCTGCTATTTTCTAGACGTGGAATGTACTTGATATCAAAAGCTTCGAACCAATCTATTGCATTCCACACCCTATTTCTATAGTGTCGAAGACGATCTGCTTTCACTCTGAATTGATCTCTGACTTGCTTTACAACAAGCTCTACATCACCTTCGATCCTAAGATGTTTGATACCCATGTCCTTTGCATTTCTGAGACCTAGTAAAAGTGCCTCATATTCCGCTGTGTTGTTCGTACATTCAAATTGCAAGCGGTATGCAAATGGATACAACTATTCTTCAGGAGAACTTATCACAACTCCCGCTCCCGAACCAGCAGTGGAACAACTGCCATCGAACTGCAAAGTCCACAGCTTAGGATCTTCTGCTGATTTGTTTACGGTGCACGCAATCTCTTGACTTTCTTTAGGAATCTCTGACAGCATGGCGTAAGTACCAAGACCCGTTTCTTGATATAGAACTTGAGCTTGAGGATTTTGAGACTTCACGACCGCAAATCGAGATTTGGGTTCTGGTTCCAGCTTGAAAGTTCCATTCTTTAATGGAATATTCGCAGAAGACCAATCCATTTGAATCTCTCCACCGAGGTCCTTGCAAAAGCTTCTGCTTAATAACATCCCGTAGCTCGCTGGAATGTCAGCTATTAGGATGGTCATCATGATTTTCTTTTTAGGACAAGCCGCCAACCTTACTTGAGCATCTTTTAACTGTCCGACTAACGACACTAACTTGGACTCCAATGAGTAACATTTGTCCTTTGTCTTAGTGCATGAAAGTCCTAGAGCGTTCATCACCTGTAGAGGCATGACGTTGTCTGAAGCTCCGAAATCGATGATACAATTGCTCAATTTGTAACCCCCTATATACAGAGAAATATAGAAGGGCTTAGGCTTGTCTTCCGCCAGAACGGATGATTCAAGCAATGTGGGCTGCTTGGCGGGTCCTTTCTTCACAAATTTGAGAAGTCGATCCACCTGCTCTGGATGATCTTGGAGATACTCTAACTGAGAAATATGCACTTTGTTCTTCATCAAAGAATCTACAATATCAAAATTTGTTGAAGAGGAGTCTTCAGCAACTGCCTTCACATCTTCTTGAGAAGACTTAACATTTGAAGTAGAAGCTACTTCTTTTCCTTTTTCTTTGTCTTTCGATACCTTCAGTCTCTCTTCTTCCTCTTCTTTGTGTGCTCTCAGATGTTGAGCTCTGGTGAACACAGGAGTCATATGAGTCTCAGGATTTACCGCAAGAGAGTACTGACGAATATCTTATTCTTGTTCTTCGAAATCGGGTTCACTTTCAAAGTAGCCCGTTGCGGAATCGCCATCGAAGTTGTCTGATTGAGGTAAGACAATATTTGAACTTGGAGTTGGTACGAAACTTGGTGCAGGTGCAGCTTCAGCATATCCCATTATCTCGTTCATTCTGACATTTTCGGGGCAAGAGGCGCCAGTATGTTCAGTGGAATCATGAAAAGAACAAAACACAGCATTTTGTGTATTGTCAGCCGCTTGCCTTGGTGGAGGTGGCCCTCGTGGCCTGTAATTGTTGTAAGGCTGAAAATTATTTCTCCTCGGCTGATACGGCTATTGAGGTTGATAAGGCTGTTGTGGTGCTTGATATGATTGCGGTGCCGGTAAAGCAGGTGGTGGTGCAACTTGAGCAAGAGGCGTAGGCTAGAGTGGCAATTGCCTCTTGAGAATAGTTACTTCATTAGCAACCCTTTGAAGTAACGGATCAGCGGAACTTTGAACCAAAGGCCTAATAGCATCCCCTCTGATCTTTCCTAAAGTGATCATGTTGTCTTCAATTTCTATAGCACCTTGTTGTGCTTCTCCCAGTTCTGTCTCATGGGCTGATCTCAAGATAAAAGCTATCTCTCATGGAAGTGCATTGACAAAACTGCTCAACAGGAGCTCAGGCGATGGATTGAGTGTATATGAGAGACGAGTGACCGGGCGATTAAACCTTGCCACGAACTCCCTCATTGGTTCATTGTCCTCCTTTGAATTTGACAGCTGAGCGAATAACTGGTGGCTATCTTCGGCGAGCTTGAACCTCGCAAGGAACTTCTTGGTCATAGTATTCCAGTTGTTTATGCAACCAGGTTCCAGGTGATTAAACCATTCTGCAGCAGCTCCGGCGAGTGTCTCAACAAAGAGACGTACAACAATATCTTCATGAGCTACATGCAAAACAGCGCAAGCCGTTGAAAAGGCTGAAAGATGATCGTCAGGATGTTGACTTCCATCACCTTGAAATTGTGGAAAGTGCTTCCTTGACCCCTTAGGCAATTCATGATTTGCCGCCAAGGCCAAAGGTCCGATATGATCACCCCAAGGCAGTGGAGGACCTCTTCTCCGATTGCAATTGTTGTTGTTGTGGCCATCGTTGTTATTGTTGTCACCCATTGCTTCGGGTTCTTCTTCCTCGAACACAGGTACGTGGTTGAACTCAGGGATCGCGTCGAACTCAGGAACTGTGTTGGATGACTCTCCAATTTGTGTAGGAAGTGTCTGCGGAAGGAAAGGATCAACTTCTTCTCGGAAGAGTGTATTTGTTCTTGTTCTCCTCCTTGTATAGACTATGTACGCAAGGATTATTTAGTCCCACGCGGGTGGTGGCAAGACAGGTCTTCCGGCTGCAATATTGGCTTTCTCTTCCTCTTTGTCTAGAATAACAGCAGCGTTTCTCCACTGAGCAGGGGTCTCCTTCTTCTCAAAGATGAAACTCCTCAGGCTGCAGATGATGTCTACTTGCTCTCTTTCAATTATCTCAAAACTCGGCTGGATAACTGGAGGTGTAAGATTAGGTTGTTGAACTGGAGCAGTACGACGCCAGATAGTCATACCCGTGACATAAAGCCTAAGCTTTCTTTGTTGTTCAATGCCTCATGCCCCAAGGTGGGCGCCAGAAAACTGTTGGCGTTTAAATTCGCACCTCTGGAATGCGTATTTGAAACGAACAGCTATACACAGATAAATTGCTCTTCAAATTAGGAGGGGAAGCTCCCTCTTGCTGATGGTGTTGAAAGAAAGTAAACTAAAACTAAGTTGCCTATCTTTTTGATCAGCTTAGAGCACAAGGTTTATTAAACACAAACGCCGCAGTTGAGATTTTTTGTTTTAAAACTTCAACTACGACTAACTTAAACTAAAGACGTTTCTGGCTTCTCAAGTAATAGCAGAGCAAGAGAAGCTAGAAATTAACAAGGTAGATTTTCTGACAGAAATACTTCAATAATCTTTCTCTCAACGAACACCTACACACTTCACTGTAAGTTGAAATAAAGATCATAAAAGTAGAACATAGATAACGGAAATCTGAGATTTTGGACCAAGGCAAAAGAGGCTCATGATTTTATTACTCAAATCTCTAGAACAAGGCTCACTTCTAACATGCCTGGAACAAGAAATTGCAGCTAAAGAGGCTTGCAATCTTGCTCTTACACAATAGAAAACAGCAATCACACTAACTCCTTGTTGGCTAAAGAGGCTCAACAATTTGCTATCACAACACAATTGAACAATACTTGAGTAACAAATAGAAGGCACAATAGGCTCAGCGTTTTGTTCTCATTAGCACAGTTAGGAAAAACTAATGAGCAAAGGCTCTTATTTATAGAGAAGCAGAGGAGTAGGGAACCCTAAAATCTCCTTGCTTTCACAATCTAGGGCTTGCTGAGCAAGCAAGCTTTATTACTAAATCTAGAAAGAAGATAACATCTAAAACCCTAGAAAGCAAAAAAAGCAAGAAACGCCAACTATTACATTTTATCCTCTTTCTATCTTCAAAGAATGGATAAGATTTATTCCAAGAATAGAAAGAAAGCGGGAAAGAAAGCTTCTAGAAGAAAGCTGCTTTAAAGCTCGATCACATCCACTAGGAAGTTAGAGATTGTGTCCCGGTTCGGTGCATCTATGCCATCAACAGCAAAACACCGCTTTTCTAGAATATCTTCAGCATCTGCAATAGATCTCAAGAAATCTTCGACCTCATTGGCCGCTTTCTCGAACTTTGCTGACATCATCGAAATATGACCTATCCTTACGCTAACTGGACTGCAACTGTGAACAACACTCTGAAACTGATCTTGCACTTCCTCAAGCCTGATGTAAGAACCGTCTTCAAGACTGTACTGAGAAGGGATCTCTATGATAAACTCACCAATGAAAAGGAGAACTTCAATCACCCTTTGTCTGTAGGCGATGAATTCTTCGGATATCTTCTCATAGGTTTTAACTTTGAAAACATGACGCTCTCTCCAAGCAAGGATTTGTCTCTTGTGTTCTCTTGAAACTGCTGAACCGTAAGCCGTGTCTAAATCAGCAATGATGATCTCATGCCTCGGTCTTACTTCAGCCAGTGTTTGTTCAAACCAGTGTTACAAGACTCGCCTAGACTCGGCGAGTCTTGGCGAGTCCCGAGGCGAGTGAGGCTGGGCGAGTCTTTGGGACTCGGCTGCCGAGTACTCGCGAGACTCGCGGAGACTCGCAAGACTCGCCAGACTCGCCGAGTCCCGAGCCAAAGACTCGGCCGCAGTTTGTGGGCGTGTGTGTCAAAAAAAACACATTTTAAAGTTTCAGAACTGCTTAATTAAATGGCTAAATCAGTTTGTGGGTGCTGCCCCTTGACCCCGATGGGGGCGTTGCCCCCAGACCCCCACAAGGGGCGCTGCCCCCAGACCCCCGCAAGGGGCGCTGCCCCTTGACCCCGCTGGGGGCGCTGCCCCCAAACCCCCGCAAAGGGCACTACCCCTTGATCCTATTGGGGTGTTTCCCCCAAAACCTCATCAAACTATAGGTCTAAGCATGTTATAGGCCAATGATGAATCATGATCGTTAAACCTACAAAATACATATCCCCTGTTGTAAATCTTTGCATCTTTTGCAGTCAAAGCCATAATCAAGGATTATCTTGTTCCATACATTAGACAACAAAGCATGCAGTCTTGAAGGCTACAATAAAAATTTAATAATAAATTCCTCACTTGAATATACACACCAATCATTGAGATGCAAGAAAATATCATGGCTGCATCATCATCTATGACCTATCTTAGAAACTAGCGCATGACTCGTCGTAATGTTGGGATGAGTAATGCAAGCTCTTTTGAGCCATAGACTTATATTTTTAATTTTGATATTTGTTTGGATGCCATGGATTTCCTATTCCATGAGTTTTGTATACATTTGACAATATTTATATATTTGAATGTGTTATTTCCTTCAGCTAAAATTTGCGTTTATACTTATGTGATCGATGTATGTTTGTGTATAAGATCATAGTAATTTCTATTTGATGATGTTATTGTGTCTTTAAGGTTTATTTATTAAAGGGTGCGTGAAACAAGTGTTAAATCCTTAAAAATCTCTGAATTTCTTGGGTTTTTCTATTTGCCGAGTCTTTGCCGAGTCTGGGCGCCGAGTCCGAGTCCGAGTCAAAAATTGGCTTGCCGAGTCCGAGGCGAGTCCGAGTCTTGTAACTATGGTTCAAACCCTTGGATGCCTTGACATAGCTCATGAGCGTTTTCTCTTAACTGGAACATCCGTGCCAAAATCACCTTTCCTCTGACAATGAAGCTCTCGATCCACTTCTGAGTCTCTTTTCAACATATGAACCGCTGTCTTAACTGAGAATGATCAGCTGGTGTCTCCAAGACCTGGGGCAGCAACTGGGTTGCTTGTGAAGAACCACGGACAAGGTTAGAAATAAAAAGCCTGAGCTGCTGATTTTCAGCCTTGAGGGCTGCCTTGTCTTCTCCATCCTTTAGCACTCTCTCCTGAAGGTTTTCGGACACAACTCTGAAATGACTCACATCCGCATGCCTGGTATTTCTACCAAGATTAGCCTTGACCATGACGAAATCATCCATATTCACCTCATCCCTGTTCTTATCTTCTGGGGGCAATGCAGTCTCCATGGTTATCTCGTTATCAGGATTCCTATCAAAGTGAACTTGTTTCTTTGCTTTCTTCTTAAGAGGTTCTTGATAGATGTTATCGAGATCATCGACACTGACCTGATATGAAGGCCTTCTTCTAACCCTTCCTAAGGAATTCTCAAGCCAAGACACGGTAGTATCTTTACTAGCTTCCCTAGGAGATGCAATTTCAATTTCTTCATCTTCAATATCAAGATCAATGTGAATTGGTGAGGAACCTGCCAAAGGTACAGAAACATGTGTTGAAGGTGGCTCTTCTGCTTCTTTCTAAGGTATGGGCTCGTCAGGAGGAGCTTCTGTTTCAGCTGTAGGTTGCTCCTGTATGACTATGCCTGAGAAGTCTAACCTTCTTTTTATATTTTTATTCGATCTACTACCTTTGACGCCTTCTTGAGACTGACTCTTACCCTTCCCTTTTGACTGAGCACTGGAAGAAGAGGGAATTGTCCTTGGCGGCTCTGCTACTGGAATGGAGTTCTTCCTTTAAGGACTAGGAAAACCTTGCTGTGCTCAAGGACTTGTCTTGTCCTGTCTTCAACTGAGAGTGACTCTTTATTAGCCCAATTAACTTGTGGTAGGGGCTGATCTTCAATTCGTTTCTGAGTATACATGGGGAAAAGCACATCATCGTCATCTGATAGCCCTTCTATGTCCTCATTTAAGTAATCCTTCATTTGATGAAGAGAGAGCCTCTTGTAGCTACGCCTCTGCACCTCGAACTCATCTGTGCAATTAGCCCAAAAATCTTCAAGTGCGGCTATATGATCATAGTTCTTCTCCAATCGGCCAACGTATACACCATGAGGGTCAAATGATCGTCTCTCGCTGTAAGATTTGAGGCCGAATTTATCTAACTCTTCTCCTATTGTCTTGGCATCTGCAGCAATCCTGCATGTATAAATTCCCAACCCTAATGGAAAATGGAGGGAGGGTTTCCTTCTATTCCTCAGGACTGTGTGGACATCGTGTGCTTGCCTCAAGAATTCCATGAAGATGACCTCATCTGACAGATACCTTGACAACATGAGCGGGGCACCTAAATAGCCATAGACCCTGAGATAGGTGAAAGTGGGAAACTGTATAAACGAATCAGCCCACTCCGCCATCGCTGCCCTGGCAACCGAAGATATACGGACATGCGACTCATTGTCCAGGTCCCGCACTGTGTACACCAGAAAGGCCTCGTTCACCCTTTTGTAGTGGTGCAACGACTTCGTGAACTCCAACTGGGGATAGTAGTTATGTATGTGTTGTACAATCAATGATCCTTCGGCGTTTAACCCTCTTAATTGACCTTGATAGGCCACCAGGTAGACTAGGTATGACACCATGTGGAATATATGAAACTGGAAGTATTCTGTTATTTGCTGATGTAGGCAGTCACTAATCAAAGTAGGCCAATCATAGAATTCGGTTTTCTTCATGATGTGGGGTATGGCGTAAAACATCCAAGGTTGGAACTTGGTGGCATCTTCTGAGCCAGTGACCCTGTTGAGCAAAGTGATGATGATGGCAATCTCATCCTTAAACTCTCCTCACCCAACGTTCTTTGGCAAGGTCTTGTGTTTTTCTTTCATCCACCTCTGTGCAATCTTCTTACTATATTTATCTTTATGCATATTCCATATCCTTTCACGTTCACCCTTTGAGAGAGTAACGCTTTCAAGCCATGGGGGGATGGAAAAACACTTCTCAATCATATTAGGCTTTAGACTGCAAATCAATCTGCCATCTGCTGACTGGATCTCCCTTGTGACCGAGTTGTAATGCTTGCAAGCGATTACGAACTCAAGACTCTGAACTGATATAGGAATTGATGCTGCTGCGAGGAGTCCAGAATGTCCTAGGTTCTTGATTGAGGTGTTGCCTGCTCTCTCCAAGGCGTGTAAATCGAACACCGGCTTGATGTGATGCAAGTCTGTCTCAGTGGTTTTGATTTAATCGTGATAGACAGCTGATTCAGTCCTGAAAACATTGGGAGTGTACTCCATTTCGGAAAACTCAACGAATGACTGTAAACTCGCCTTAGTTCCGATAAGTTTTGAGCGATTTCTATTTTTAGAATGCTGATTTTCTTTCTCCAATGGACAAATTTTTTGAAATTTTTTCTAAGATATGGGTTTTGCTCAAAATTTCATTGCAAGACAACCCAGATCGTCCGTTTTTTAAAATTTTGTATTTTGCTTGAAAAAGCAACAAACCCTAATTTCTTCAATCTTTCCCGAAAAAGCTGGCACCTGGGTTTTGTTCAAAACAAGATTAGAAATGGACCCAGTTGATTAGATTTGCAAAACCCTGACGGTTGATTGAAAAATCAGCGAACCCTAGGTTTTGAAATTTTCTTGAAAAAAAGCTGTGATATGGGTTTTCTTCAGAAGACTGTTTGGAAAGGACCCAGATGGTTGAAATTTGAATGCACTGAAGTTTTTATTGACATGCAAAATAAAAGCACTTGCTGCAACTTGATGAAGTTCTTGAAAAATTCTTCAAAAGATTGAGACAAAAAGACCCAGATGACTGAAAAATGGAATGCCTTGGCCTTCTCCTTGAAAAATTCGATCTTCTAGATGACAAAGCTTGAAAAAGCAAGGGTTTATGATTGCTGATTTGAAAAATCTGATGTAAAACCAGCAACTATGGATTCTTGAATCACAAAAGTTCTTCAAACTTGCTGCTCCAACTTTCTCCTCTGGATGCTACCTGCAAAAATAATGAAAATAACATGAAAGAGAGGTGTTAAATAGACTTAGGGTTTTATTTTTTGCTTTGCTTTCTTTTGCTTTTATTTTTCAAAACCCTAAACCTCAGCTTCATTGAACTTGGACGCCTTCTTTTTCCTTGTGATTTTGAAACTTCTTTGAAAATCTTGGAAAATTTTCTAAGGCATGAGAAGTTGGGCGCCCTTCTTCACCAGGGGCGCCTACTTCACCCAGTGTTAGCCATATTTTTAACATTTTCAACTTTTCCTCATTTTGACCTCCAACTTTGCCTCTGATTTCCAGTTTGCAGATTGATCCGACAGGCGAGCTGAAGGTTTCACGGCGGAGCCTGACTTATTATGAGAAAGATGTCTTGGAGGCACCTCTGGCGAAAGACTTCATCTTGACCTCTGAATTCATGGGAGCCTTTTCCTTCCAGGGGCGCCCATTTTACCCAGAGTTAGCCATTTTCATGATCTTCACATTTCTTCATTGACTCCTCTTCTACAGATTATCTCGTTGAATCTGGATCTTCGGGCGTCGGATTGACTGATGGTTATGCTCATCGCGGAGCTAACGAAGAATAAGGAGGGGTCTTCTGAAAGAGATTTTACCAAACAATGAATTTTATGCTCTCAAAAGTTTGGGCGCCCATTTTGACTTGGGGCGCCCATGTTCACCAGAGTTAGATTATTTTTTAACCTTTTTCTGTTTGTCTTTGAATCTTGGTTTTCAGCCTTCGTCAGACCCTCTGTTTGGTGCTTCATATCCGGTGACTGCAACCTTTGATCAACGTGTCGGATATCTCGTTGGAAAGCTGGATTGATTGCGAAGAGATCATGTTAGAGCTTTATCTGCAAATTCATCTGTTAGATACCCTAAAAATTTGGGCGCCTTTTCTCTCCTGGGGCGCCCACAGTCACCAGACTTAGGCAAATTTCATCTGATTTTCTTCAGAGTTTGAAACCTTCATTTTGTACCTTTGGCTTTGATCTGAATTTGCCGGAAGATGCCCAGTCGGATGATTTGACGGAGACAGGCACATCAAAGCTGGCTGAATAATGAAGAGGACGGGCACATTTGCAAACCCTAACTGCTGAGTTAGGTGCCTTAAAAAGCTGTGCGCCCTTCTTCACTAGGGGTGCCCACTTTATCCAGACAATCAAATTTTGATAACTTTCATTTTCTCTTGTTCTTACGTCAGTGTGGATACCCCCGTTCAATGTTGAATTCTGGATGACTAGATTGCCTGATGACTGGGCCGTTGAATTCGTTGCGGAGCTGACAGAGAACTGAGCAAGTTTGACTAGAGACAAAAACCCTAATTTTGACATTTGATGCCCTAAAAAGATGGGCACCTTTCTTCACCTGGGGCGCCCAAAGTCACCAGTGTTAGAAAATTTTATCATTTTTTAACTTCCTCTTCGTTCTCCATGCTGATTTATCATCTCGCCTTCTGTTGAAAGTTCTGAATGCTAAATCTGACGCTTGGCAGCTGACTGACCTCCATTAATGACCTCGGAGTTCCTGGTATGCTTCTGAAAAAGCAGAATAGACCCAGTAGGGCAAAACTGATTATTTTGAGATTCTGACTGCACCAGCCTGATATGGACATATTTTAGACCAATCAAAATCAGTTTGGACCCTGACGGACCAACTTTTTATTTTTAGAAAGTTTTGCCAGTATCCATTTATAAAGAAACCCAGAAAAACCTAGAAAATGTTACTAATTTTAGAAAATTTCTAAAAATAGCAGTTTTCCTAAAATTTAGGGATGAAAAACTGAGATCTGGGTTTTGTAGATTAAGCTGCTCTGAGCAGACCCAGATCGTCAGATCTTGACAATTTTGCATTTTATCCCCTCATGCAAGACATGCACGCCCAAATTTTGACCTTTTTGACTATTTTATCAAGACTTTTACTCATTTCTTCAAAATATCTAAGTGTGACAAAAATTTTAATTTTGGGGTACAACACCTATAGAAAAGTGGGGGAAATTTTATGTGCAAAGGCTATTAAATTTTTGGCAATGATAGTGAATGGATATATTTTACTTTTTAGGCTTAGCTTAATGTTGGCGTAACAACTAACACCTCTGGAGTAGAAGTTGTTATGAACAGCCTATGTACACTACGCAATGAGTGCTCTTCAAATTAGGAGGGGAAGCTCCCTCGTTGTGCTTTGACAAAAATACTTGCAAAGGAAAATAAGCTAAACTATGTCCTGTCTTTTTGTTTCAGCTGTAGAGGCACAAGGCTTTCTTGAAAGAACCTATACGTTGCAGCTGAGTTTTCTCTGGTTTTGCAGATCTACTAACTACAACTTAAATTTAATCTATCCAATCTCCTCAGGAAAACAGAGCGAGAGGAAACGGAGCAAGGTTTGACTAACTGACGATAAACGGGTTTAGATTCTCTACTTGAGGGCAAGGTGGCGCAACTATCATCTCAATCTAAACCAGCTTATTGGGCACAAAACAGATTTAAGAATTTACCAAGACGATCTTATGGAACCCTGTGTGGCATAACACTTGATTGAAATAGCAAAGTCTTCACAAAACAGCCTTTATCATCACAATCTCACGAAACCCTATGTGGCATAACCTTTGATTATGTTGATAAAGATTCACAAAACAGATTTATCACTGTAATTTCTCGAAACCCTATGTGGCATAACGATTGATCACAATGGTAAATAGACACAAAACAGATTTATCACCTCAATCTCTTGAAACCCTATGTGGCATAACAATTGATCTCAATGATAAAGATGTTCAAACAGATTTATCTAAACTAAGGAAAGAATTCACCACTACAATCTCTTGAAACCCTATGTGGCATAACAATTAATTGCAATAGTGAAGACACATGAACAAATACCAAAAGAGCAATATTGAGGGCAAGGTAGGCGCAGCATATATTTCTCTCTCAAGCAAAAGTTATTTACAAATGAGCAAAAGCTCTTATTTATATACATCAAAGTGTAGGGAACCCTAAAATCACCTTGAGTCATCTACAGTTCTTGCAATGCATGCAAGACTTGCTGCCAAACCCTAATGAAGTAAACTATACAGTTAACTGGAAAACTACCATCAGTTAACCGAAACATCTAATCTAAAAATGGACAATTGTGCGAGCATGCACGTCCTTATTAAAAGCAAGTTAACTGGAAGACTACCATCAGTTAACGAAAAACCCTAAATAAAACTCCAAGTGTGTAAAGCTGATCTTAGAATAGATATGCATGAGGTGAGACAACCAGTTAACTTGAAAGGGTAACGCCAAGTTAACTCCTGTGTATAATGTCTATCCTGAGAGGTGAGAAGTAGAACTGAAGTTTACTAGTCGTGATCTCGAGCAATCAATCCCTCAACGAGATTGTTAACTGTATCACTATCTGGAGCTATGAGACTCTGTCGAAGAATGCTATGTCGATGCAACATATCCTCACCAGCTGTAATCTGAGACTGAAGTTCGCCCCTACTCCTCGTTGCCTCGTCGAACAATGCTGACATGACTGTAAGCTAAGTAATCTTACAGCCAATGGTCTCCCCACTGAAAATGGTATGAATGAGTGCCTGGAGCTCTGACTGAACATCGGTAAGCTCAACGTAGGCACCACCCTCAATCTGATAACGGCACGGTAAGCGAGATACTAGAGTCCTCACAAACCGGAGTGCACTAGTGACGCGCTCTCTACTCTCAGCCAACTCTGATGCTAAACTGTCCTCTATCTTTACCCTGAAAACCAATTGTGTCTTCCAAGAGTAGATAGCCTCTCTGTCCTCTACATCTGTGACTGCATCATAAGCCACACTCAGGTGAGCAATCATAATCTCATCCCTGGGTTTGCAAATTGCCATATCCCGTTCCTCATCCTGAAGACGAATACGGAGCTCTCGTGCATTGTACCGCAACTGATATAACTCTGTAAGCATAGTACGGCCTCTAGCAATGAACTCCTCCTCACATTCCTCCAAACGCTTGCCATATGCAACTAAGTGATTAAGTTGACTTTGCTCTGCTGGAGGCTCAAGCATCGGTGGGAGTGTGTTAATGGCATCAGGTCTATGAACAAGGCTAGAGATATACTGACGAAGCTGTCTGATTTCAGCCCTGAGGGCTGCCTTATCCTCTCCGTCCTTCAGTATTCTATCCCTGGCACTGTCTGTAGCAACTTGTAGAAGATCAACCTGAGTCTGGCGTGTGCTGCGACCAAGGTTGACGTTGATAACTTCAAAATCCTGAGATTCCAATTCGGACAAGCTCTTCTCCTGTGGAGGCACGGCAGTTTCAATGACAATCTCCATGTCAGTGTTTCTCTCTATGTGAACCATGTTCTTAACTCTCTTGTCCGGCGCATCCTGGTAAATGTCATCAAAATCAAAATGATTGAGAACATAGGATGGCTGCCTCCTCTTCCTTCCTAGCTGAGCTTCGATCCAAGATTGATCTCGACTAATGCTACTAGAAGGGTCTGCACTAGCGACAGGAGGTACTGATGAGAGTGAGTGTGTAGAAGACCCACTACGAGGTGGAGAGTCTAAATCCAATTCGATGTGAATTGGGACTGGTGAAGGCTCTGAAACTGGTGTAGGAGCTTGAGTTTGAACCTCAGGTACTGGCGGGCTCTGAACTGACCTCTGTGATAGGATGTCTGTCAGGCTCCGTATGTGTAACAGTGGCAAGCGCCTTGCCGTTTGAGTTGTTTGGCGCTTGTACTTTCTTGCTAGGAGGGCTACTCTTCTTTTTTTGTTGGGGTTTGGCGAGGAAGGTAGCGAAGATTCTGCACCACTACTTGGCTCTACTGCAGGAATAATTACCCTCCTAGTCTTCTTTAACATTAAATTAAAATTATCTTGTTCTGAATAACTCTACTTGACCTCTCCTTGACCGTTGCATATTCATTTGGTACCAATCTCTTCAAGCGGCGGTTGTGTATCGACTGCTCTCACGAAAAGCGAGGAAGAGGCCTCTCCCTCTGTCATCGATAATCCTCCCACATCTTGACCAAGAAAACAGAAATCTGTGAGAGAGAGAAGTGGCCGTAACTGCGTCTGCGAACCTCGAAGTCATTTGCGCAATTTGCCCAGTAATCCTCCATAGAAGGCTCGTGATATATCCCTCCAGCGAGGCGAGTTGTATAATGACTTGAAAGGTCATAGGCACGTGCTTCGACAAGATACTTAAGATGATATCTCTCAAGTTCTTGTCCTGCGATCTTAGCATCAATTGCCGACTTGCACCAATACATTCCAAACTGAAAAGGAAAGTTGAGTGATGGTCTGTGCCTGCGGCGTAGAAGACGATGAACATCATGCATCTGTCTAAGGAACTCCTGAAAGATTGTTTTATTTGAAGGATAACGTGGAAGCATAGCTGGATTTCCTGTGAAGCCGTATACTTGGATGTAGGTGTATGTCGGGAACTCAATAAACCAATCCGCCCAACCATCCATCGCCGCCCTAGCAACTGCCGAGATACGAATGTGCAACTCCCGGTCCAAATGTCTCACTGTATAAGTCAGGAAAGCCTCGTGAACACGCTTGAAATGACGTTCAGCCTTAGTGAACTCAAGCTAATCATATCTTGATAGACTTTGAACGAGGATGCCACGGTGTTTGTCTCGGGCCGACCACGATAGCGATCAAGTACACGAGATATGAACACATGTGAAACTCATGAGCAACTAGGAAACCTGTGATCTGCCTGTGGAGAATGTCGCTAATGAAGGATGCCCAGTCATAATGCTCCTGCCCAGAAATGATGCGACCAATAATGTAATACATCCAAGGCTGGAAAACATTTGCGTGTGCTTGACCTGAGACACGATTCAGGAGTGTGATTAGAATCGCGTACTCATCCTTGTACTCACCACGACCCACATTGTTTGGCAATCTGTTCTTTGCTTGTTTTAACCATCTTTCTGCCATCTTCTTCTGACATTTGTCCATATCAGCATCAAATGCCTGCTCACACTGCTCCATAGAAATAACCAAACTGTTCTGGTGTTGAGGAATGCCAAAACCAAAACTCCTCTCGATGTCTACAGGTTTGAGACTCCAAATGACCCGTTCGTCGACTGACGCTATCTCACGAGTAGTCGGATTGTAATGCTTAATGCAAGCCATTACAAACTCAACACAGTGAACGGAGATAGGTATGGAAGCTGCCTCTAGTAAACCAGACTGCTCAATATTCTGAATGATTGAACTTCTGATCTTAACTGGGTCTAGCACTGCTTCTGGTAATACTTTGTGAAGATCTGTCTCAACCAACCTGCGGAAATCATGAGTAAGGACGGTTTTGGTCCTGTATTCGAGCTGAGTGAACTGCATTCGAAAAATTGCCTTGACCGTGAACTTGACTATATTCTGACAAGATTTCTGGAATCTAAAAATAGCCTGCGAGAGTTAAAAATAGCCTTTCGAAGAATTATTTTCAGCAAAAAATCCGAGATATGGGTTTTGTCCAGAAAAGGATTCTAAGACAACCCAGAACGTCAGATTTGCGAAAATTCAACTTCTACTCGATCGTACAGAGATTTTTCACTTGAGAAAATTAGCAATTCGAGAACGAATGTTTTGAAGTTGAAAATTTGTGAATAAATTTGCTCTTGAGAAATACGAATTTCCTTTTGAAAGCTTTGTGAGTAACAATGAAGATTGCGCCATGTTAAATAAGAAGAAATTCGCACCAATTTAATAATTGCAAGAACTCAAAACCCTAACAAGAATAGAAGTCCTTTGATTGGCCGCCTTTCAGTTCGACTGCCACTGACTGGAAGTCCAAATTTGAAATAAATAATAAAATATTTATTATCATGCAAGGGCGCCAAAAATAGAAAATTGCTATTTATAAATAAGCATATTTGGAACTTCAGTTGACAACCCGGGTGAAGCTCTGAGATTCATCGTGAGACTTCAATGATTCCGAAAAGTCATCTCTTGAGCATATAGGCGTCCATTTGCTCAAGATACCTCATTTTTTACTAAATCCCTATTTTATAGTTGACAGCACTGTCACGACTGGCCAACTTCGACACTGATTTCCGGATGACCGGGTGATGCTAAGACTGATCAAAGAAATTCATCAGAAAGCCTACTGAGCAAGGAAGAAATGTCTGTTGGGAGACACTACTGCAAAATCCATCGTTTAACCCCTTGAAAAATTAGGTGCCCCTGATTAAATTGCTTTCACGAGTTCCAGACTTAGCCATTTCTCAAACTGCCATCTGACGCTTCAAACGGCTGCCGACGATGAACGGTGAACCCTGCTGACAGGAAACGAAGCTCACTGCATGCCTGGAGACATTCTGCATCCAACGACTGTATGCACGACACCTGAATGCTGTGTTAAGGGCCTCAAAAGTAAAAGCGCCCCTGGCTCTTGGTTTCACTGGTGTCATTTTGACGAAAGTTGAACTTTCACCAAAATACCCTACTTTGACCTCTGATATCTGGAGATGGGATGACCCGATTCAGGCACAATCTGTTTTAACGGACAGCCAGAAGGGCCCACAAAAGAAGTCTCTAGAGGTGACGAAGCAAGAAAACTGCTTCTAAGACCTCAAAAACTCCAATGCGTATTTTATTTAAAATTACCGCTCCAGACTTGGCCATTTTCCGGATATCTTCACTTTGCAGTATTACACTAAAGACCTCGCACGTACGAGCAACTGCCAAATCCCGAAGGCTGACGGCTAGGCTCGTTGAATAGATAAAATGATTACGCTCAAGAGTCGTGAAGACTTCGAATGCGAACGGGCTCATCTGACAGGCCTAACGGCTAGGCGCCTCTGGACTGTAAAAATACACTGAAAACCATTTGTTGGTTCGCCCGTAAAATTACGTGCTTGGTAGAATCTCTGCCACGACCACCTGGAACGTCGAATTGACAAGCAGAATGGTGCATCGCGGAGCTGGGCTAGAGTATTACTGATGTTAGGAAGACTCTGTCTGCAAATTCACGCATCTGAAGGGTCCTTTAAACCAGCGCCCCTGGCCTGTACTTGCACTGGGAACAAACGGAGAAGCTCAGAAACGTGAAAACTCCATTTTAAGCTGATCTTTGGATGATTGCCACCGGAATTCTGAAACTCGGATGATTACGTTTGATATCCCGTCGGATGAGTAGACTAGTCGAGAGCGGATTGACTGTATCCGTGCTTGAAACTATCAAGATTTACCCCCTCCTTAAGATGGGCACCCTCAGGCTAGAGGCGCGCTTTTGCCTGAAAAAGACAAAATTCACACATCTGGCAATTTAGGGATTTCAACTTCTGTCGTTGTTTTCCGGAGCTGTAGGTCTCGGAAATCTTTGCTGAATAGCTCGACGGATAGCCAGACTGATTCTGAAGAGATTGACTGGATGCTTGCACATTTTAAACAAGATCTTGACCTTCAAAAAGTGGGGCGCCCCTGGGCTATACTTGCACTTTCATGCTTTTTCCTGAGAAATCTTCATAAATTGACCATTAAAAACTCTGTTTTGATCACTGAAATGATCGTATGCAACTTGAAACATCGTCGTGAGATGTTCCTCCATCGTGAAAAACTCCATTCTGAGTCTCTGCTTCAGGTTCTGTTCAATATAATTGACTTTGACTGACAAACTATTGACAAAAACTCCATGCTTGATATTGCCCAAAACTGTGTTTTACAACATTTTAACAAGGTTTAGACTTTTAAATGCAAAATGCCTTGATGAAGCAAAAAATTTGGTTTGGGTACAACACTTAAGAAAAATGACACTTTTGATTTCTTAGTTGATTTTAGTAATGTAGAACATGTGTTGTGCAATGTTTTAGAATTCTAGAGTTAAGTATGTATTGTGCTATGATTTGTTTTGAAATAGATGAGCATTGCTATTTATTTTGAAGTAACAGTGATTTCAAAAAGAATTGCTATAGCTTTAAGACAAAATTATTTGGTGGTGATAGGTTTAGTAGTTGTTTGTATTGCAATGTTTTATTTGTTAGAAATTTATTCTCACATTTAAAACTGGTTAAGGAATCTCGTTTGGTCACAACTATGCAAAACAACCTTGCACTACATCACGTTTGCTTAGAACCCTACAAAACAACCTCATGCCATGTCACGTCTTCTCAGAACTCTATACAATGACCTCGCACGATGTTTTCTAATTTTTTTGATTCATTTTTTTTTCTTTTAGGGTTTTTTTTAAATGAAATTGTAAGGAAGTGTCAATGAGATGTCTCCTACAAGCAAGGACATCTCCGCACATGTTTTCGATATGGTAAATGTTTTTCGATCCTTGAGATATGTCCCAAGGGGTTGGAGACACATCTCCATCCACCATTGGTTAATAGTGTTGATAGATAGAATTCTTAAAGATCTCCTTTGTCTTTTTCTAGGTATTGTTATCTTATTTTTCTTTGATGAGAAATTTATATCAATCAGATAATTGATGGTCTCACTCTCCACCATGATGATTTCGTGTGTGAGCATACTAGCTTAGAGTTTATGTTGAAGGCTTGCTCCAAAGGATATTTATTGGTGCTTTTAGTTTCTTATTGATTATTTTCTTATGCACAACTACTATGAACTGAACTTTAATGATGTCGATAATTCTCATAATTTGAATGCTCTAAGTATCTAGAATACAGAGGTAGCCTTTAAGAGAATGGATATTTATTCTAAGTGTAATATCACTACTGAGTTAATTTATGTCTAATAAACAATGTCTACTCAAATAACAATTGCATGGAGTGAATGGACTTGATTATTTTATAAGTTGGTATTTGTTTATGTATATGTGTTGATTAGAGGCCAACTCATGTGGGTCAATGTGTTAACTGTGTGTTGGTAATTTGACCTCAAAAACCTATAGAACCCAATATATAGGTTCATGGATCACTTTATGTGATTTATATCTAAGTCCATTTGACCATAATTTGTGAATTGTTGTGATGTGTGGATTGTGCGTACTTGGCCATAAAATGACCCCACCTATCAAAACTAAGTTTGATATAGGTGTGGATAGTCGACTATCACCAATACCATGTAGGTGACAAATGTTAGGTGTTCTCAATCATATCTTACGGATTAGCTAGCTTTCACCAGTAGCACGAAGATGAAGAATGCCAAGAGTTATCTTTGATATGATATAGGCACATTCTAACCAGTTGTCACCAATATTGTGCAGGTGACAAATGCCAAGGGATAATTTTCATATCTTAGGGTCTATCCGATTGTCACCAATATGGATGCCAAGAGCTACCCTTGGTATGATATAACTTAGCTAGTTTTCACCATTACCATGTAGGTGATAGATGGTAGTGTAGAAACATGATATAACTGACAAGTGAAAGTATATTGCAAGCTCAAAGAAAATAAGTATAGAATAGTGATAAATCATAGATGGAATTGGAAATGGAAATAACCAAACAAGAGATACAAACCATTAAACAAGATATACATGGAGAAACCCTTGCGGTAAAAAAATCCACACCCAAAGAGATCCAAAGCTTATGTTAATCCTTCAATAGAGTTACATCAATACAACTTCTTTCTTTAAATTTCTGCAGCACTTAATTACTTCTTCAACTTGCAAAACAACTCACTTCCCTCCTACTTCCAACATATAACCAAAAGTAATATAAGAAACCATGAATGGTTTCTAATACCATGGACTAAAACCATGAGCCAAGTGATCTACATGCAAAAGATACCTCATGACATGTGTTAGGGAGTTACAAGCATCTTTATAAAATCTTCAAGACTTTTTGCATGAGCTTGGTCGTCCAATTTCACTAAGAGACAAATAGAGCCCACTAGAAGACAAAATAACAAATCTTTATGTCCAAAAAAAGCTACCCACTTCTTACATAGTCCAAGATACTTTCTTACACATCTTACACTATTATAGATACTTCTTACGCCACTATAAATAGTGAGATTCTCTTCCACTTCATGCCAAGTGTCCAAAGGTTTTGTTGTTGGCCTAATTAAGCTTTTCCACTGAATCCCACCTTGCAAAGAATATTCCAAGTGTCTAATATCCACCAGAAAACGACAAAACAAATGACACCCACAAAAATACAAAAAATGCGAGAGCTTTTCAAAGGTTTTCAAATCGCGTTTTGACATCACATGTGGGTGTTCTGAACAGCCAAACCCTTCCGTGAGCAAGAATAAACTTTCAAATTTCAGAAAACAAGACCTCACGAATTTTAAAAAAAAATCTGCCAAAAAAACAAGAGGTCACGAATTTTTTTAAAAATTCGCCAAATTCTGAAAAACAAAGAGCCCTCCAAGATCATGAGCCCTCCCGTGAGGGAGTCGGACTCAGATCGGCTGATACCATGTTCAAAGAATCGATGTTGTTCATTATACAAAGGAGACAAAGGCTTCCTTAAATAGAATTACAAAGACGATGTTTCTAAAAGAAACAATCGTTAACAAGAGACGAAGTTGGAAACTAACTAGATGACCATTAACAACACAAATAGAAAGATATTATACTAATATCTAGAAAATAATATTTAATTATAAAAATATTTCTCCTCATGTGCAACATATAATTCCTCATCCATGATTCTTGGAGTCACATAATATAACCAAATTGAAAACTAACTAGATGACCATTAACAACACAAATAGAAAGATATTATACTAATATCTAGAAAATAATATTTAATTATAAAAATATTTCTCCTCATGTGCGACATATAGTTCCTCATCCATGATTCTTGGAGTCACATAATATTAAAGTGAAAATGCATAGTCATAGGATTGCAAGGTTAATATCACCAATCTTAATAGGTAGGAGCTACTCCATACCAAATTGGACCAACTTTCGCTTGTGGCTTGATGTAGGAGCATCTAGGGAGTAAGAGCAATCTTGCATCAACCAAAAAACATGTTTCTTTTCAATAAGGGCTAAATTTGGCAACTTACTATTTTTAGTAAGTCTGTATTTATGCACGAAACCTTACACAGAACTCCACAATGGTAAATTGAAGCCAATGGTGAAGAAATCACATCAATATCATTTGTCATTTGAGAGATATTAAAATTTCAATTTCCAAAAATCCTATTAAAATATTCAAAGTCAAGCACTTAAAGGCTCCGGATGGGCCTGAAAATTGGCAGAAGATGAAAGTAATTTACCTTTAGGCACCACTTACAAGGTGTGCCTTATCGAGAGCTTTCCAAAAAGGTATTATAATTGAAAATCCAACGGTCGGATCAAAAGTTATGACCCTACAAAGTTGTACTACCAAAATTAATAAAATTTTGAAATATCTTCTTGAGGAAGTTACACTTTCTAGAAGATTCTAGGGGTTACACCTTCCAAATAAAGGATGTGAATGGAGTGATAGAGAGGGGGGCAAAGCAGAGTGGATTGTGGCTTCGATTTACAGATTTGCAGATTTATGTAATTATAAAGCCCATGTGCTGTCAATTGTAATGTTGTAATTTCATTTTCATTTCAGTGATAAAAGAAAATCTTTGCTTCCTTCTTGCATATTGTTTGTGCAATTCTCTATTGTTGCTGTGAGTTTCAAATTGTAAGGGGAGTACCCTTCATCAATAGATGTCATGATCCATTGACTTGAAAGATTTGGTGGGCTATGGAAATATTATTAGTGGTCTTATGTAATGTGTGTTGTAACACTTACAACTTATCCACTGATATTGCAAGTAATATGGGATGCTTAAACATCATCGCAAATAGTGTAGAGAATTGAGAAAAAAGATGGGACCCATGATGTAGTATGGGATGCACTAACATGAAGAGCACACAGTATTTCAAAACAAACTTTTTTTTTAAAAACTTATATCAACTTTAACTTTTATTCAACATCAACTTCTTAATATGAACCAATGCAATTAAGTTGACTCCAATTGATGTATGAAATGTTTAAATGATTTTTACAAAAGAAAGTAGGCACCAACCTACTTGAATTATTAATGAAAAGTTTAGTAGGCTCCAACCTACAAGGAGCACCAATCCCTTAGACTTATTTAGTAGGCACCAAACCCTAATGTGCAAGGAACCAACCTTGACTAAATGATGGATGTTAGATGACTGCCTTCAATTAGATCTGCACTTCCTCTATCCTCCAATCTGCTTTGTGATGAATGCTATCACTTTAAGCCCACACAAGAAGATAGAATTTCTGACCTGAAAATGCTTACTATCTACAACCACACTTTGCAACCTTGAATTGGACATCTACTATGTATGTTTCTCAAGAGATGCACCCTTCTTATGAAAGAACACATCTATTTTTGCATCCTTTGAAAATCTGCCTCTTTAGAATTTGTTTATCTCTGTCTTAATCAAACTACTTCAATTATTATTTCCTTCAATCACTTTTGCAATGTTTATTAAGGAAGAAATACATCTCTTCAATCAATAAATCAAATGGGACACACCTCCTCAAGCACTAAGCCGAATGATCTTGACTCATCAGAAATTAATTCAATTCGTACTTGCTGAAGATGTGATTCTTCAGATTGAGTGACCTTTTGTTAAATCGTATCTCTTCATTCTTAATTGATTCTTTTAAGAGAATGATGTCTTTTGGTTAACAATTCTTCATAGCTTTCAAACGTGCCTTTTTAGTTTTAACTTCGTCCCTTCATAAAGAGGCGCGATATTTGCAAATATGATTTGTTTCTTTATTTGTTTGTCTTTTGAATAATAAATCTTCATTAAATAATCTTCTTAAAGATAATCTGGAGTTTATCTTTTTAATAATTGCTTACCTACAGATCGGACTTTTAATGATTATAAAACTTCTTAATACAGATCGGACCCTTGAAGAATAATCGATTTGGATGTTTTAAACAATCTGCATGAGACAATACAGATCGGGCCTTTGATCTAGAGAATACTTGATCTGATTTAACCAATCTGAATTAACAAGCTTGATTGTATCAAAAGATCTTCAAATCTAAATGTCAATAAGTCTGAACATGATGATCTGAGAGTCCTCAAATTGATTTCTTATGAATCTGAATGATGATAGCCTGATTATCAAGCTTGAGAGTGACGACATAGATTTGTATCTGAACATCATTATTGGTATTATCAATGGCAGTATACTGAGTATTATTCTTTTCCATGACATCAATGACAACAATCTTCAACATAACATTCATTTTTCTAGTTGGGATGCACATAAAGGCTAAGTGTTAGTGAATTAGGTAATGAGAAGATGCATGCAATAGTGTCACATCCTCTCCCTATTGCTACTGGGTCAATATGTATGTGAGTCATTCACCGTATACTTGTGTAAAAGTGGCCTTAGGTATTGTGCACATTGTCATGCTTATGCCCTTGCTAGTGATGATAACAAGTAGTATGGGATGCTTGTTTTTCTTCATAGGTGGCTACACCAACATTCCTTTTCCAGATGGGATGTACTTATGAGCTTATATGTTAATGAACCAAGAGAAGAAAAAGATGATTGCAGTAAGGTTGTTACTACTTCTTTCTATAGCTGGTCACTATGTGTGCTTGTAAGGTTATTAATTTATTCACATTGTGTATATGCATTTGGTGCTTGAGTCAGTCATATTGTGTATATGTGACATATGCCTAAGCTAGTCATCATGTGTACCTATGATGTGAGTATGAGCTAGTCACCCTATGTATTGGTGATGTATGCTTGAGGTATCCCCCATGTGTACTTGTGAGGTGTATAAGAGCTAATCACCTATGTGTGTACAACAAACGAGAGTTATATACATTGTGTATAGATGATGTATGCTTGAGCCAATCACTGTGAGAACATGCAATGTTGGAACAATATGGTCCTTATGTGATTTGGTGTGTATCTGTACACTAATGTTGGCATGGAACTAACACTTGATTGGAATGCGTTAGTTATCATTCTATGGTAATTGGATTAAGTGGAAAGCATAAGCTAAATGAATAGTTGTGGTTTGAAAGTGAGGTCAAATATCTCATCCCAAATGTAAGGATGCAATTTCTCTATTACTAGTGTACGAACTATAGAGCCTCAGGTTCCCAAGAGGGATACATAGGCAAGGACATTACAAATGAACCCTCGAGGTTTAGGTCGAGACCTAGAGATAACCCTAACATTGGGAGTTTACCACTTTCTAGTGTGAGTATATGAGTTATGGCATAGAGTTGTCACCACAAGTGTGGTTGGAAAAGCTATGAAGTTGGCACTTCTAATTAAGTTGGAAGATGCTTGGACATTTAAGTTAGTATTCACAAAAAAAAATTAGTTGTAATGAAGGGGCGATTATTAAACAGATCTGAAAATCATAAGATTAATGAGAAACCCTAGGGGAAAATAGGTGTGTAAGGATGGATAGCTTCACCAAAATGTAAATGAAGATAAACTTTCCCTAAGCTTAATTTGGGCTAATCCAATGAAATGCATACACATGAGCAATAAAATGATAGATTAATTTTGCAATTTGAGTTTTGGAAGCGCAAGGGTTAAATTTGTGGATGCAGGATCATGGGTTCCTACACCCAAGGGATTGGCCTAGGATAAGAGAATGGTAATGTATGTGCAAGGAATGAATGCTTGATCATGGAGGGTGTCATAAATGCAGACTATATGGGAAAGTGTGCAGACATAGATAAAATGGGGTCAAATGGATGGGAAATTGTGTAAATGGGGATAGGTGAAGACTAGGGGAATGAACCCGACTTCACATGAAATTATACTTTGTCAATATGTAATTGTATCAAGACATTCTCTCAAATGGGCACAAAACTAAATGGGAATTGGTATTGGTATGCAAATTTCAAAATAAACCTATATTGGTTATTGCAAACTTACAATATTCGCACTAGACTTGTAATCATTAGAGCAGATGACTTAATGTACTTGATAGGATCGTACTTGACATGCTCTAGAATATTGAGAAAACGTGAAAAATAATTAGCTTGTATTGCAGGCAATATAATTGCCAAATATGGCACATTTGTTCTCGAGTATTGGCAAATATGGTGAGTTTATCTAGTCAAAACTCAGGTCAGTTGTTTACCAAGTAGACACTGTAATCAGGCCAATTACTATAATATGTGAATAGTCGTATTTTAATCAACGAATTTTGAGATTCAGAGTATAGTAACATAAGAATTTTCTTGGTGCATATTAGATACACAAACCATTTATATCTCGTTTTGAAGGTTGATTAATGCATTTTTATGTGACACATATTTATAAACAAATTTAACTTTTCTTTTTTTCTTCTATAAGAATATATATACAAAATGCAGAATACATCAATTTTAAGTGACCTAGGACAAAAAAGTCATCAAATCATGCAGAATATACACTCATCCATAGAATATTTGCAGTTACAGTTACAACAACATAAAGTGTGGACAACCTTGATGCATTTTGAAATATCCCTTGAGAAATTTGGCCTTAACTTGCTGATTTGATGCTCAAGGAATATTGTCAAACTCATCTTCCAACCTTCTAACTTGTTTGACTGTTATGTTTGTATTTTTGCTTGTATGTGATGTTTGCATAAGCTGAATGACTCTAAAGAAAGTATTCTAAAGACTGAATTGAAAGTATGATACAATGCCACAACTACTAGTAACCCCTTAATGAAGATAAGTGACTGAAAATGCATTAAATAAACACCTACAGCTCATGGACATTATGTCAAACAGTTGACATACAACCCCAATATGTAACTACAGCAATAATGCATTTCTACAAACATTTTCCATGCATTCTAGGGTCTGAAATAATCATCTACAGCCTTGGACATTTTTACAAACACTTGGCATGTAAACTTAGTATGTAAATGATGACTTTCAGCTCATAGACATTTGGACAAACATATATCATGCAAACTGAAATGTAAGCTACAGCAATGACAATACATCAAACATTTAACATGCAACCTTATTACTCCTTATTTCAATGCATTTACTCATTACAAACTGATTTAAGAGGAATGCCAAGACTCTTGGCTTACAACATGATCAATGTCTAGCAATTCTGATATAAAATATGCAAATACAACTATAGTGCAAAATACTATAAAGAACCTGGAAATATGATTTCAGCAACACCAAAATAATTGGATCCTCTTTGAAGAAGATGAATTTGTGCTCCCAAAAGATGTGCCCAGCCTTCTTGATGCTAATTAATGCTTGATGAATTTTATTGGAATTTTTATCTGCTCCTAGTCCAAAATCGCATGAGGTGAAGTGTGCCTAGCTCAAGGGAAAATGACGATTTTCTTCTCCAGCAATAAACATAAAATCAAATCCACTAACAAGTCGTCCCTCTTGCTGCAAAATAGTTCCTTCAATGGGACTGCAAAACCTCCACTAAAATCTGATTGATCTTTCCTTGAATTGATTTCTTCCAACCATCAAAATTTGGCCAATAGCCACAAAATTTTGCCAATGAAGCACAAGTAGAAAGTCTGAAGTAACTTCCTCCAATATTTAACTAGGGTTGATATTTCACAACCGAAATTGGCACTTAACCAGCTAGGTTTGGTCTTTCACAAACGGAGACTAGAAACCAACTTGCCAAGCATTCAAGCTTACCAATGTAGTAGAAAAGATGTATTCAACTCAAGATGCTCAAATGCATAACCCAAGCTTTTTCTTATACTTTTCATACCTCATCACTAAGAAGCTTCTAGAATAAAATATTATTTTATTTCATTAAGTGACTTTGTGATATTATTTTATTTTTAGTCACTTTATTATTAAATTAATTAAATATAAAGTCACCTTATGATATTGTATTTTTAGGATAAATTTATAAATAATGAATTTAATATTTAATTTAATTAAAATAATTAATTAGTCATGCTCATGAAATAACAATATTTGGACAACTTAATTAATTAAATTAATCTGCCTCCAAATCGAGGACATGACAGTCCTTCCTTTCCAAAGATTGCTTGCCCTCAAGCAATCCCCAACTGCCAAGCCATCCAACTACCACAGTACCTAAAGCCCGAAATGGAGAATCACCTACACCTGTCCACCAACCACCTGGATCCCAAGTGACCCTGCAACATGTGCAATCCCATAACATCTATATGCAATCGGAACCCAAGAAGCTATCAAACTCTGTCAACCAATGAAACCATCCATTTGACCATGAAATCCCTGGATCCCAACTTTGAAAATCAACTCCAACATGCCAACGCCAAGTACTGTGTTGGTATGCCTCAAATGCCATATCTGGATCCCATGGATAACCTAAAAGTCCTCCAAACTCAACTCCAACTGACTTTCGTTGTGTCACTCTGATACCTCCCCCTAAAGTCCCATCTAACCAAATCTTGAAACCCTGCTTCTGGAAGCAACCAATTGGAAAGGGCAAAGCAAGAGACTGGGACTCATCACCTAAAGTTGGGAATTATCACACTAGAGTGAACCTAAACACCACATGTTCAACCCACCTCCCTATGTCGTCGATGTCATCATCAAATCCTGTACATGTGGGCTGAAAACAAACTGATGAGCACACCTCAAGATGCAATCTAGGTGAAACTCCCTTGACTACGCCAAAGGGAAACCCAAATAGTCATGTGTACTCCATCCTATACTGGCAGTATCCAACGAAGACTCACAACTCATAATAGGATGAGTTGGCTTTGCAACAACATCATCAAGACCTTTCTTAGAAAACAACTACAAGCGTCCTGTCTCACCTTCATTATGAATGCCATCTACTGCCAGAAAAGAGGCTGGATCGACACCGGCATCCAACGTGCAATCAACTGGCAGCTTGAGCAAACTCCTCTCGTGAGTAATGCACCATCACCAACTGACTCCTCATGCCTATTCGACACACAAGATACTGTACCTGTATCCTAAATGTGAATGCTAGGTGAAATCACGCTACTATCATCAACACGTGCTTTAGCTGCCATAGATAACTGAGTCTCTGGTATACATAAAGAATCTCGAGCCAAACTCAACTCTAAGCAAAGCTCATCAACATGTCTCTCGAAATCCTGAAGTGCCAACTAAGTACTCACCAAAGAATCCCTAGTGACCTCAAGCTCTTGGGAGAGCTGATCAACTTCCTCTTCTTTCCTCATCAAGGCATATGAATAGATCCCAACAAGGCTAAGAAGGTGGTCTCGATCTGAAAGAAGGTGCAAATAATTTTTCTTCGTTGTTCCCATGCCTTCTTTGACTTCCTGCAAGCTATCATTTGAAGACTGCTTCATCTCCTTTTTGTCTTCTCTCCAACTGAATCATCCAAAGGTGATTTTCAATTAGCTTGTGCATTCTGTCATGATGAGATAAAGCTGCTACAATCTCACCCTCATTCACCTTCGGCTGGTTCCTCAAACTGTGCGGACTATAATTAGCTTCTATTCCATAAGGATAAGCCTCTAATTGTGTCTGATCTTCTTTTTCCGCAAACTCTTGTATGTTCTCCCACCGATCTGGAATTAGGTCAGCACCAATTCCATCTGTAAAATCATCAATGTCCTAAATAGGTGTCCAAATACAAGAGGACTCCGGCTGCTCCATGTACTCATCATCACCCCACTCAACTGAAACATCAAATGATGGCATGCTATCCTCCTGAAGAGAAGATGAAACCTATAATTTCTCTTGAGGAACTTTAGTGGCCTCCTGCTCAACTACTCAAGACTATTTCCCAATTTTTCTAAACCATTTTCCCATTTTTTCATTCTTTCCATCATGCTATCCTATTGTCGAATGCAAACTCCTATTGCAGCTTCTATTGTCTTGTTAAAATCGGCCAGGAAATCCAACTAAAATTTCTTTAAATGACCCAATCAGGTTGGTAGAATCTTGGCTCTAATACCACTGTAATATCCCTTGAGAAATTTGGCCTTAACTTGTTGATTTGACGCTCAAGGAATATTGTCAAACACTTGTCTTCCAACCTTCTAACTTGTTGTTTGACTGTTATGTTTGTATTTTTGCTTGTATGTGATGTTTGCATAAGCTAAATGACTCTAAAGAAAGTATTCTAAAGACTGAATTGAAAGTATGATACAATGCCACAACTACCAGTAACCCCTTAATGAAGATAAGTGACTGAAAATGCATTAAATAAACACCTACAGCTCATGGACATTATGTCAAAGAGTTGACATACAACCCCAATATGTAACTACAGCAATAATGCATTTCTACAAACATTCTCCATGCATTCTAGGCTCTGAAATAATCATCTACAGCCTTGTGGCATGTAAACTTAGTATGTAAATGATGACTTTCAGCTCATAGACATTTGGACAAACATATATCATGCAAACTGAAATGTAAGCTATAGCAATGACAATACATCAAACATTTAACATGCAACCTTATTACTCCTTATTTCAATGCATTTACTCATTACAAACTGATTTAAGAGGAATGCCAAGACTCTTGGCTTACAACATGATCAATGTCTAGCAATTCTGATATAAAATATGCAAATACAACTATAATGCAAAATACTATAAAGAACCTAGAAATATGATTGCAGCAACACCAAAATAATTGGATCCTCTTTGAAGAAGATGAATTTGTGCTCCCAAAAGATGCGCCCGGCCTTATTGATGCTAATTAATGCTTGATGAATTTTATTGGAATTTTTATCTGCTCCTAGTCCAAAATCGCATGAGGTGAAGTGTGCCCAGCTCAAGGGAAAATGACGATTTTCTTCTCCAGCAATAAACATAAAATCAAATCCACTAACAAGTTGTCCCTCTTGCTGCAAAATAGTTCCTTCAATGGGACTGCAAAACCTCCACTAAAATCTGATTGATCTTTCCTTGAATTGATTTCTTCCAACCATCAAAATTTGGCCAATGGCCACAAAATTTTGCCAATGAAACACAAGTAGAAAGTCTGAAGTAACTTCCTCCAATATCCAACTAAGGTTGATATTTCACAACCGAAATTGGCACTTAACCAGCTAGGTTTGATCTTTCACAAACGAAGACTAGAAACCAACTTGCCAAGCATTCAAGCTTACCAATGTAGTAGAAAAGATGTATTCAACTCAAAATGCTCAAATGCATAGCCCAAGCTTCTTCTTATACTTTTCATACCTCATCACCAAGAAGCTTCTAGAATAAAATATTATTTTATTTCATTAAGTGACTTTTTGATATTATTTTATTTTTAATCACTTTATTATTAAATTAATTAAATATAAATTCACCTTATGATATTGTATTTTTAGGATAACTTTATAAATAATTAATTTAATATTTAATTTAATTAAAATAATTAATTAGTCATGCTCATGAAATAACAATATTTGGACAACTTAATTAATTAAATTAATTAAATTGATCTGCCTCCAAATCGGGGACATGACACATTTGTAGCTATAACTATAAATATTCCATGGATGACATTGCTGACAGCATAGTAAAATGAAAAGTGAAGCATACAAGCCAGCCATGAAATGAAACTTCAACCCCATAATTAATCATGAAATTGACATTGTATAACTGTTATATCTAGTTCTACTGCCCTGGTAGCTCCTTTAACTGCTACATTCTTAAGAATGGCACGTTGAAAATCAACTAAAGTTCATTTGTTTAGAATTCACTTCTGTTTTTTTTGTAGACTTAGTCTAGCCTTTTCTGGTAAAACCATAGTTTGAATGGTTGGAGTCTTTTTCAGATTGCTTGACTATGACCATCAAAACAATTTACCTTCTACAAGTTTCCTTTCTACTTTTCCATATATTTAATGCTTGTTAAAAAGATTTCCTTTGATGGAAGTCAGAAGCTTTGGCAATTATTTGAATTCCACACGTGTCATTGTTGAAACAACTTACACTATCAGCAGTAGAGGTCAATGAATTTCTATAGTCTTGTAAAACTCTATAGAGGTAATTCATCATTACATTATGCATTTGATATAGAATATATAAGCTTATCAGGGGTTTGTGACAAGAAGGTTTTCTTTGATTGCTACCCCCAATTCCATATGGTTACAACTAGGTTTTTTATTTTACTTTCTGGTATTATCTTCATCCTTTGCTTCAGTTTGGTCATGGATGACCAGTGGATTGATCTTAAGAAATCTCCCCCTGCCATCAACTTAAAGGATGCTCATTTTTTATTAACAAATGACATTTGCATACCTGTAACTGGTCTACTTCCAGGTATTCTTCATTTCCTGAATTGCATCACTGAAGTAAATATTAGAATTATATGAAATTGATTCATGGAAAAAGAAATCATCAAACATTGAAAAAAACAAAAAAATTAATTATACAAGCACTCGCATTGATAAGAACAAGCAGGCCACACATACAATGGTGATAAGTAATATAGCTCTACAATATTTGCATGGTGATAGAGATTGTAAGTTCCAAGGATCCTCCTTATGACATTAGAGCAGTGTCTCTTAAGATAAACAATACATTTGTCTTGTAGACTAATCACAAGCTAAGCATGCCTGACTATGATGAAAACTTCATGGTTAAGAGTTCTGAAGACAGTATTACTAGGATGGATGTCTTCCTAGAAAGTTTCAATTCTTCATCCTTGTAAGCATCATGCAGAGTGTTTAGTATAACATTCATGCATATGAAAAATACGTCCTTACCACTGCTAATGAAATATTTGTCATGAACACTGACTCAGTATTAATGCACTGAATTCTTGATAAATGATATTACATGATGAGACATGGAAATTCCAAATGTATAATCAATGAGTTAGAGAGCTCCACAGAAAGTTCTTTTGCTTCACCTTGTGAACATTAAGTAGACTAACTATGGTCGTAAGAGATGGGTTAAACACTACTCCTTCACCTATATTAAAGAATGATTACAGGTTTAGCATACGGGTATAACTTTCTAACTGTTCTTTTTAGAATATGACTAAAAGAGTATATGACAGAAGATATGTATATGCAGATAATAGTAAACAGAAGTACTAGAATAAACATATAAAATGCCTCTCTATATATATTAATCAAAAGATTCAAAACCAATTGGTAAAACCTTTCATCGTAATGCTTACTTCATAATTAGCGGTAGTAACTGTATAATTACTTTTTAATCATTTTATATTTCAAATATAAAATTTTAAATATTGCTAGATTCTTCAAGTTAGATCAACAAAGAATAAATCCTCTTCCTGCCAAGCACATACACTATTTCCTTGATTCCTCTTTCTCTTGGCGGAATATCCAACCATCTCAAGATTTTCCTATGGTTTTCTTCTAGATTTTCTGCCTTGTCTGTAAGCGTTTCTAATTTTTAGAAATGTTCATTTATTTGTCTTTCTTGTTTGCTTAATTTGATCCCTCACCTACTAGCTTATGATTCCGAATTACATTAATTTCCTACATGTCGTCATTTATTCTTTGCTAATGTCTATCTCTTCTGTTCCAAATTGTGGCGGTTGGCACTCCAGCTCTCTCATTTCTATCTTCCATTATATTTTTTATTTTCATGTCAGCACGTACAGTTCGTCCCTCCACTGTACTTTTCTAACTCGAGTCACTATATAAGTCTCAGTTTATGCCAGCTGGTACGTCTTCTTTCTTTTCCTTCTTGATGAATTAAAACTTGCTGCACTTTCAAAGTTCATCTCAGTCAGCACATTCAATTGTGTTTTGGCAAGGTACTTGTATGGTATGACTATGTACTTCCTTGCTTTCTGTATTAGTCAGCACATGAATTTTAATTGTTTTGTTCTATCTCTCTCTAATTGTTTAATCCCCTTACTAACTCTTATATATCAATTCAATTGATGGAGTTCTGTTCTATTTTGATATTTCCTCAATTTAGATGTCTTATCAAAATTAGTTAATTAATGTTTTCTTTTACACAGAAAGTTGAAAATTTCAGTCATTAAAATTCTCTAATTTTGTTTTTATTCAGAAATTTTTAGTTTGGTGAACTGTGCTAATTCATAGTAGAGCCAATTACAGATCAAGGCTCCTGCCTGGACTAAGTATTCTCCTCTCGCGTACCTGGATTTTTGCATATCATGACAGTTTATAACACAATAATTCAACTAATGTGAAAACAGTTTTTTTCCTATTACTTCTTATTCATGAATGCTTAATTCATAAATTACAGAATATTGGTATTCAATCATGAAATCCAAGATTACATTTAAGAAGTGCTAATTCAACACCACAATTACAACATATTCAGGAGCTGATATTGTTCATTTGTGTGCAGGCATCTTTATGAGTTGGACTCCCACCTAGATCGTTTATTGAGATCTGCATTAATGGCCAAGATTGCTCCTCCTTTTGATCGCTCATATTTAAGAAGCATTCTAATACAAACTGTAGCTGCATCACAATGTAAACAGGGATCCTTACGCTACTGGTTAACAGCAGGTCCTGGAGACTTCTTCCTTTCTTCATCTGGGTGCCCAAATTCTGCCTTTTATGCTGTTGTTATCGAAGATTCATTGTCATTTCATTCAGAGGGCGTGAAAGTCGTGACATCCTCAGTGCCCATGAAACCCCCTCAGTTTGCAACCATGAAGAATGTAAATTATCTACCAAATGTTCTCTCAAAAATGGAAGCAGAAGAAAGAGGAGCTTATGCTGCTATATGGTTTGATGATGAAGGCTTTGTCGCTGAAGGACCAAACATGAATGTTGCATTTATAAACAAGGACAAGGAGCTTCTAATGCCATCATTTGAAAAAATTCTGAGTGGCTGCACTGCAAAGTGCATACTAAATCTTGCTCCGACCCTAGTAGAACAAGGTGTCATCAGTGACATTCGAGTTGGGAATATAACTGCTGAAGAAGGCAAAGCAGCAGAAGAAATGATGCTTATTGGAAGTGGTGTGCAAGTTACGCCTGTTGTTATGTGGGATGAACAACCAATAGGAAATGGTATGCCTACAAATACTTATTCTATGATAAAATAACTATATTAGCAAAATTGTAGTTACAGTATCCATGAACGAGTTTGAAACAAAGATGAACATTGACAAACCATGTGCTACAACAAAATCTATACATCTAAAGGTTAAGGTGGCTTCAAGGTCACCACCAAGTGAGACACCAATTTGGTGCATAAGACCCTCCATATGCAAGGGACTTAACTTTTTCCATTTAACTTGGATAAAACCCTAACTCTCATTGGATTCAAACATGTGGGCTAGCTAAGGCTGTACACCTGATGAAATTGCTTTCTTTAAACTTACCATCTACTACTTAAGTGCTACCATAGAGAACAGCTCCAAAGGATGTCATCTTGTCAATTTCTTGCACATTTGTAATGAGCATAATTGTTGGATATCTCTGCGCAGGAAAATGTGGGGCTATCACGCATACGCTTTTAAACATGCTTTTGGAGGACATGAAAGCTGGCCCTTCATGCATCCGTGTTGCTGTTCCCTATTGACCGGAAACTGCCGAACAAGAGTTCCATTTCATTTCACAACTGTTCTCTTTGATAATAACCATATTTCTATAGCTGGTAACACGTATAAGGCTACTAGGTTTTCCCCCCGAAGGATAAAATGACTGAATAAATTGTATAATAATTTGCTTATATAGTGTCAGCTGTGATGTTTTATTTTGATTTGTGTAAATGTGTGCGCACTTATTTCACTTTATTGAATCAAACATATATGATATATGTTTATGACTAATTTGACCTAATCTCTACGTGATCAATTCTATGTGAAGAACATTTGTTCATTTTACAGGTGTAAGGTGATGTGAATTTTGCAGCTTCTTCAAAGAGGAAGAGTCATAATTGCCAACTTCATTCCAAAACCATTTAAGTGTATGTCTCTAACTGAGGATGGATCATGGAGTATGATCCGAAAGGTTGATGTAAAAAATTGCACACAGTTGATCCAGAAATCTTGAGCACTAATCATCATAGACTGCGGAAACATAATGTTACTAACTGAAAGTTTGCCCAAAACATAACTAGAATGTATTCATAGATTTTAGCAATGATTCGATCCAATAGAGTCTAGAGGTCCTATCACCATCAATGTTTAATACCCCGAGAAGGTTCTCTCAAATATATTATTCTTAATACACATTAATGGGTGATTAAAATTATTTAATTTTTTTAATTTTAACAAATATATAATATTTAATTATATAGATAAAAATATAATAATAATAAGTCTCATTCTAAAAGAAAAATATGAACTATATAAGTGGCTCAAATTTCCTCTCAAACATATGGTACAATGGTATAATGTGCTCCAAGCTCTCTAGACTGAATTTTCAACCTACACATTTGGAAATTGACAACTTTGGTGAACTCCTTATTTCATATATATTTGTATTAATATGTATCATTAATATTAATTGAGCAAGGAGCATAAGGTGGGTAAGAATAAGGGAGTAGTCACATGAAGGGGCTTTGAGGAATTGTTTTTATGGAGTAAGCAATATTATGAGGCTAAAAAAGTAAAAATGTTACAAGGTTAATTAGAATCTTTTCTTGATAAATAGGGTCCTCTACTTTTTAGATTCTAATTTTAAGTAGGTGCATTTGGGATGGGGCTAGAAATTCCTCACTGTCAACTTAGGATTTTTTCTTCCACTTGTCAATCATTTGAAATTTTTAGATTTCCATCAATTGATTTTTTTATTATTTTATAGTTATATACTTTGTGAATTAAATATGCAAAATAATAAAATTCATGAGACCAACTTTCATAAAATTTGGAGCTTAAATTTTTAAGCTTGGGTTGGGCTTTAGGGTCTATTTTGAAGTAGGGGGTCCCATGAAGTAAAAACAATATGCTACAGGATTGATTAAAAGTTTACCCTAAATAATAAGAGCCCTTACTTTTTAGTTTGAAGAGTTGAGTGGGTGCATTTGGGTTGGGGCTAGAAATTGTCCCACCAACTTAAGCTTTTTTTCTACCACTTGTCAATCATCTAGAGTTTTTAAATTCCCACCAATTAATTTTTTATTTATTTTTATATTTATTTATTCAGTTGAATTGAATATGCAAAATAATAAAATTTATGAGATCACTAGCTTCCATAAATTTTGGAGCTTAAATTTTTAAACTGAAACTGCACAACAAAACTTATAGAACCACCCACTCTAAAAGTTTAAGACCTGAAATTTATGGAAGTTGGCGGTCTCATGAATTTTATTATTTTGCATATTCAATTCAACAGAATAAATAAATAATTAATTAATTGATGTGAATTTAAAATTTTCAAATGATTGACAAGTAGCAGAAAAAATCCTAAATTGATGGGGTAATTTCTAGCCCCCCAAAATGCACCGGCTCAAATTTTCAAAATAAATAATAAGGACCGCTATTATTGAGTGAAATATTATAATTAATCTTCTATTTACTTTTTGTTTCATGGGACCTCTTGTTCCTTCAAAATAAATCTTGAAGGCCAACTAAAAATTACAACCTCAAGCTGCATTAAAAAATCTTGGAACCACCATACTCTAAACAAATTCAACTTTAATACCCACTAAAAATTTTGTAGGAAGCCCCCCTATGGGACTGCAACCTAAATAAATTTCATGAAAAGAAAATATCTTGAAGAGGAATGAACGAGGGAGGGTACCGAAAGAAGGAGACGTCAACAAGAGTGACAAAGCAGTTGAGAGAATGCTTATTTAAAAAAGCCAAGGAAGCTCTGCACTGAAAGAAACCAGGGAAAATGATAGCCCAAACGTCAGTGGGAGAGCCTGAAACAACAAATCAGAAACTTTTAGAGGTTGGTGAATCCCATTTCCACAGCTAAAAAAGAAAGAAAATGTGTTTCCTTAAATTGTTTTTTAGTTCAGTTTAGTTTATGAGAATATCCCTTCTCTACCACTTAGCTAAAGGTAAACGTTATTCATTTAGGAATGAGCTAGAGCAACTTGGGATGATTTAGATCCAGCATCGTCTTAGACCATAAATCGACACTGGTTATGTGGGTAGCTTTACCCAATTATTTTTATGCAAGTTATAGGACCTTTGAATCTCGTTTGAGATATTTTGACCTAGCTTATGTCGTGTTCTCGTTAAACTAGTTGCCATGCCACTACTCCAGAAATAAATTATAGAGTACACAGAGGATGCAAGGTGTGCCAAATAGAATTCGGAACAGTTGAAACACTGGATGATGTATAATTCATAAACAAATATTTACATATTTACAGTTACTAAGAACTTCAACGGTATCTTATAATTTTGCTAATTAATATGACAGCTTATTAGAGCTGTTTTTCAACAAACTAGAAATGAATGACAACTAACTAAGAGTTATTGACAACTAACTAATGATTATTAAACATAATTGAAACTAACACCTATTATGTTGGAGCATATATTCCAACACCCCCTCTTAATGCTACAACACAACAACATAAAACAATAAGAAATGCATTATGCAGAAGTTGTTCCTTGAAAACAATTCTTGGATCAGTAAGATTTCATCAAGTTGCTCCCAAGTATTGTCACTTAGCTATCATCCAAGTTCCCAACATCATTGGACACTATTTACACATGAAGTGTCTCATCACCCTTGTAAAGGCATGATGTTAAACTTCTATATTTTAGATCGCCCCTGAACTATTGGACATCAATCCTCACATGTATGTCTCATAACCCAATTAGGTATAGTTTCTCCAATCCACTAGCATCTCAAACTATTGAGCATTTATCTAACCTCTATTGCATCCCTCTTTGTCTTCAAAGCGATAGCCTCTTCAAAATAAGACAAGTGATTCATCTTCAATGAAGGCATCATCACTATCATCTGATGTTCTTCAACAACAATTGATATTCTCTCAGCTCTAACAGTTGCAGCGAGCTACTCAACTGTAGTTGGATACTCTCAAATGTCTTATGTTATGAACTGGTAGTTGCCTTTATTCTCTCTTAGAAAAGTATTGCCTTTTCCATGCACCTACACAAGAGTATAATTGCAACAACTGTAGCAAATCGAACAACTCTGATACCAAAATAGAATTTGGAACAATTGAAACACTGGATGATGTATAATTCATAAACAAATATTACATATTTATAGTTACTAAGAATTTCAACATATTATAAATTTGTAATTTGTTAACTAATATGACAACTCACTAGAGTTGTTCGACAACAAACTAGAAATGAATGACAACTAAGAGTTATTAACAACTAACTGATGATTATTCAATAGAATTGAAACTAACACCTATTCTGTTGGAGTGTATATTCCGACAGTGCCTATGTTGGGTAGTTAGTTGCAAAGGTTCCCACAAATTATGTTAGTCACCCTTCAAAAATATCGTTGTGGCAAAGTCTAGATTGTTGTTGCAATTAAATGAATATTGTAATAGCCACCCATTATGAACCTCGCTTTCAACTAAGGTTGATTTAAACTTGAGATGTGTTAGGTTGAATCATAATAGAACATCTTAATTGGATGCATTATGAAAAAATATCTTCATTTATTTAAGAATTTTCAAATCAGTTGTGATAAAGTAAGCATAAAACACAAATAAAATATTTAAGCAAAAAAAATTAAATATTTCTTATGTTCAATTGTCATCTTCAATTGAGCTTAAGAGGAAAATGCACAGTGTTAGGTCTCAAAATCATTGCTCCACTTCCTAGAGCAAAATCTCACTCACAAGAACAAGGTTGTCATCATGTAAGTGAAATTAGCTCATCAATAGACGTGTAGGGATAATGGCTAGCTCTACGAGAGTGGGTTATATCTCTTGCACTTCGAACTCAACTTAAACTCGAGGGGTGTTCTTAGGGGGGTAAAAGCACAAAGTTGTCTCACACTTTCGGCCAACTAAATAGTTTCGAGAGAAATTGTTTCGACCTAAACAATTTTGGTCAAACTAGTTTCACTTGAAACCACGTGGCCTATGCGTGGCACATAAAGTTTTGGGGGAAACCCTTTCGCTCGAAATCATAAAATTTGAATTTTTCCCTTTGTCGCATCGAAATGTGGCCTATTTTATGTGTGGGGTTTTGGTAAAAAGGGTTTCGATCGAAACCCTTTTTACCGAAACTGTCTATGTGGCATCCTAGTTAACAACTAACTCAACTTTTTTTAGAATTTTTTTGAACTTTCAACTTCAACTAAGTATTAATTCAATCCAAAAAAAAATTTAAATAAAAATACCCTTTTGTAGAGCTCAGAGTAATGAATCCAAATATATAATTTTTTGTTATATTTTGATTAGTTTTAATTTAATTTATTTTTAAAATAGGGTAGAGGGACTAGTAGTTGTGCAGACTAACTTTGTCAACATGTAGCGATTGACTGGAATATCGTAGAACCTTCATTTTTTTTTTTGAAATATGGACTGGCCTCTTATCTATCTATAACTAAGGTTTGGAGGTGTGACTCATCATGCAACTCGCCACATCAGCACATCTATTGAGAAGTGTCTAAAATTTGACTTTTTAAAGATTCAACCAAAACTTAATCATAGGACCCCCAGTAGTTGAACAAAAAAATACCATTTGTTGCTTGTAAAATATCATATTTTTATTTAAAATAAAATTAATATGCAACTAAATGGACCAAATACCTATTGGTAACTATAAATCTTTGATATCTCTAGTTTTTATATTCAACACATATGGACTAATAGTTGAACACAAAAATATTTTTTGTTGTTATAAAAATAACACATAATTATTTAAAATACAACTTATATCAAACAAAAATGGACCAATAGTTGAACACTAAAACTTTTTGAAAATCCATCACATTTAATGGGAAAATACATGGTATTTATTGTGCTCCCTTTTATATTTGTGATAGGACAAACTATTAATATAAAATACTCCAATGCTTGTACATTGCTATCCCAATAGTTATACACATAAAAACAATATTTTTTCACTATGATAACAATACTTGTTTAAATGAGTGTCTTATTTTATTAAATGAGCATTTTATTTTTTAAATGTCACACTTATAGTAGATAGTTATGATATTTTATTTGAGACAAAAAAAGTTACTTATTTCACTTTTTCATGAATGTATTTATGTTTTTTTAATATAACATTTAGAGGTTCTCATTGTCATGTCCCAAAATTGTAGCACATCAAAATGCAAATAAATAAGTAAATCATAATCACAAAACACATTTTAGTGTGAAATATAAATAACTAGATAAATAAATATCAAAAATGTAATGACAATCTAAATATTAGTATCATAGATAATATTATAATTATAATACATTTATTATAATAAACAAGAAAATTAATATTAGTAAATTATAAATATCATAATAATAGAGATTTCACAAGAAAAAATAATATTAATAAAATATTATTATAATTATAGTCATAAATATTATAATACATATAAAACCACTAGTTTAAAAATAAACATTAAGAAATAATATTTATATATTGAAGAGGTAATGCAGCGATTATTAGTGAAGAAAAATGCTTCATTATAAAAGCAACAGCTATATTGAAAGGCAACGAATATTCTAAAGGGCAACGATTCCACTTTCAAAAGACAGTAGTTTGAAAAAATAAAAGTGGTTTAAAAACAACAATGAAGGTTTAAATAAATGTTTGTGTCTTTTCATAAGGACATCTCTCTTGAAAAGATGTATCCTTTAAATTGAATATATAGATATAAAAATACATTGAATGTAAGAATCAAAAATAAAAGGAATCAATTAGAAATATGCATAAAGCAGCAGATGGGAAATGAAATAAACAATGGGAGATTTATTTGATTAAGTGTTATTGTCAAGAAATATATTTGGGGAAGTAAGTTTTATAGTAAGTGATTATTGGAAGATTAAAATTAATTATAAATATATATATATATATATATATATATATATATATATATATATACACGATCATTGAAATAATGATGCTTGCAGCAACTATTGAGCCTTATAAGTAATTATGATCATAATATAAAAATGGATAGATTAATATTTATGATCAATCAAATGTAAGATTGAAGGAAGGCGACTAAGGAATTAAGAATCATGGGAAGACACAACAGTTCAGGTGATGTATTCACTTAGCAATAATATTTGGCATATTAGAACTAGATATTGTTAATTTGAATATTGATATAATGACTTCCTTTAATCTTAGCATAATAAGAATTATCATAGGAAATGATGAACTTAAAGAACCATTGGTAAATGAAAACATATTTGATTATAGGCATGAAATAAATCTTGGATGAAGGCAAATATATCTGATTGTTTAAAGATTGTCTACTATGTGCTTGTAAACCTATTAGGATGGACGGAACATGGGTGAAGTGGATTGCCTAAAAACCCCACTTTCAGCCCCTTAGGCCCTAGACAAGGGATTGGGCTTTTCTGCCCCTTAGGCCCTAGACAGGGGATTGGGCTTTGTAGCCCCTTAGGCCCTTGACTAGGGATTGGGTTATAGAAAGATGGGGGTCCCACCTAGGCCTCTGCCCCTTAGGCCCAAGATATGGGATTGGGCAAGAGGAGGTGGTAGGCCTTAGGCCACTTGGACTCTATGGTTCCTCTCCCCTGATAGGACGAGTGTCTTCCGAGGTGTCGCCATGAGTGGAGTATGCAAGTACTAATCCCCTAGGCAAGAAGGATTGTGATGGACAACCTCTTGAGCTTTACATGAGGGCTTCAGGGCGGATCCACTTATGGCACTCCTCTTATGTCTTCATTATTGCCTTATGACTATGAATATATTTTTGGATATCTAGATATTATTGCTAACAGATATATGTGTATGTGGAAATGTTATTAAATTGGTGAATGCAGATTTCAATCTAGGATTGTTTCATTAGAGAAACATATTCCTTTTGGAAAGAAGAAACCCTAAACCTAATCAACAATTGAATTCTAGGGCAAACAAGCAAATTCAAGAGCAAGGCTAGGTAAGGGACATTATGCTCATGTGTTCAAGTATGGGTCCACTTATAATCAACATTTGGTTATTTTTTTATTTACATTTGGACTATTTATTTACAATATATACTATAAATATGTGGTAAGACTGGGTATTACAATCACAATTGGTTGCACGACTATTGGACCCTGTATGAGTACTGACCCACCTCCCCTAATGCAAGTAGGTTGTTAAAGTTAAAAGGGCGATTGGAAATTGAAAAAAATAGTAAAAACATATTTAAAAAAATTGAAAAATATATGGTGCGCTATAAGAGAGAATCCTCTTCAAAAGGGTATAATTTGTTTTTTGAAAATGATTAAAAAAATAGACAATAGTTGATGTCAAATGAAGACTGTCAAATTTTGACAAGTTTGACTTTAAAATGTTATTACAAGAAAAATATACATCAAATTTTCAAAAAAAATCTCCATGCACTAGATATTAAAGTTACCTATTTGGAGAAAAAAATTAGGGGAAAATGATTTTTTTCTATTTGTTTCTTGATGTCAAGTGAACGTCACTTTTTCCTCAAATTTTTAGCATTCCAAAATTTACTCTTAAATTGATAAAAAAATAATCAAAACAATTTTTAAAAAATTTAAAAAATTAGAGTAATAAACTTCATCAAAATTTCTACATTTCATTAGTTTACATCAATTTTGAAATTCAAAACATAAAGACCACTTTTATAAGGTTGAAGTTCAAAAAAAAAATTGTTGTTGGTTGATTCCTTTATAAAGTGTGACACAAGTTTGTACTTTTACCAAGGGGTATACCTTAATAGGTATTAAACTCATTCAAGACATGTATAATCAATAAATATTTATAACCAAACCCAACTTCATGTCCTTGTCCCAAAGGTTGTCACTAAACTAAGGACAAGTGGTTGCATATAACCTTTATATAGTTGATATAGTTGTGCACATAACCCACATAGAATGAATTCATTTGAGACTCGCTGAAAATAGATCCTTGGTTATATCACTAGATTATTGCATGTATAGAAAACTACTCCTACTCTTATACTATTGGTTTGTGTTTGATTTAATGGTGTGAGATTGGTGCATGGCTCTAGACATGTGCCTATCTATTGGGCAATAGAGTCCCAACACTAAAAAGAGAACAAACGGGAAAAGAAGAACATGCAACTATGCATTTACATACATCAATGAATATGAAATTTTTCTTAGAGCATACTTAGTAATCTAGACACAACTACATACATTCATACATAAAATGAGAAAGATCATTACAAGTTTTGCAATGTTTTCATAACATTGTCACATTCATCTAACTCAATATTACATTCATACCGACAAATGTGGTAGGGAAAATTATTTACTAAATTTAAGAAATCTTTCGAAATACATACAAAGTACCATGGATACATTTTGCAACAGAACCTCATTACAATACCATTCTTCTTCTATTCCACAAGTTTTTTATCTCTTATTAAATTGAATTGTGGCGTTAATGGATGCCCTACAATCTTTCTTGGCATCTAAAAACCATATTGTGACCAACCTCCTTTTACAATGACCAAAATTGCGCTTATAATAACTATTAGGGTCAAAACCCTAAACTTCAACACTGTAGTAGTTCAAAATCCACAATCCATGATCAACCTAGCCCAAAATGGGTGCTTCAGATTGAAAGACGTGCTCTACAATGACTTCTAGTGGTTGGGCAACACGATGTCATGAATGTCGGTAGATGAAATCAAATTCACATGCTAAATTCTTATTGCTCAAATGCACTTGTGAGGTCACCAAGTATACCATGGCCATTGAAATATTGTATTAACAACATCTAACTTGGTAGAGTAGGTGAGATATAATTGCAAGGCAAAACCATAAAATTCCAAAGGTTTTAATGCCACTAATACCATCTGCACATCGAAATGAAGTCTTGCAAGTTTCAGGGATCCATCTGGAGCTATGCAGGAGAATGAATACTATTTGCACCTATGAGAAAATGTCTGTCAAGTGAACCATGCAAAAATGACCAAGTGAACTCATCAACTATAGTGAAAATCAGGTTCAGATGAAAATCCTCAATGGTGACATCAACAAGGATGATGCAAGCATGGTGTCAACCTGATGTCATCAAATGGACTAGGGAGCTTTGGATGAGGTGACATCATGATTATGTAAGCAAGGTGGGATGATGTCGGCATGATATCATCAAGGGACAAATACAAGGAGTGTTGGAAATGAATCATGTGGGAAAATCTATCTAAACTGGATAAAAGACTTTGAAAATGAAAGTTTAGATGGTGGAGAAAAATCCATGAGAGGGAAGATGAAAAATAATGACATCAGGTTGATGTCACAAAGATAAGGTGCAGAAAAATGGGATGGAGTGGGTTTACGGATGAAGGCATTTGAACTAGATGGACTTTGGAAATGGAAATACAAATGGATGGGAAAAATCCCCAAAAAAAATGATGTGGAGAAATTAAAGTGAAACAGACAAGTACACTTGAAAGGAGAAGTTCACTTGGAAAGGTTCACAAAGAGGATGACATCGTTGAGGGCAGGAAGTTGGGCTCTATTTGCTTGCAAAACATTTTTTTAGCCATTTTTTGAAGTTGACTAAAATTACGGGCAATCCATTGACAAGTGGAAATGTAGAAAATTCATTGGCAACGTGAACGAGACGGTCCACATGGAAAAGCTTGCAAAACTGGATGGGCACCCTTTTCTTGAAAAGCAGGAAAATCCAAGTGAACAAGACAAAAAGGACCAAAGGGAAGGTCCAAATGAATGATGAATTTATGCAAGGAAAATACTTAGCCATTTTCTTTACTTTATTCAACCTTTGTGGTAAAACCTAACCGGATAGGACATCATGGGAAAATAGATTCCATCCAATTGGAAGGAAGAAACATGCAAAAGCATAATTTTCAACCCTTAGTGAATTATGCAAAACTTCAAAAAGCAATTGAGCCTAATCTTTCATGCTCTCCCAAATGTGCTAAGGATTTTTCTAAAAGACCACCCATGAAAAAGATCTTAGATCGATTATAAACTTGAGTGAATATGACTAAGACACAAAAAGGGAAGGGACTCAAGCAAAAAGGAAACTACAAATTTGAGTTCCAACAGATGGAAAATGAAACTCAAAACAATCATCTTAAATGCCTTTTGTTGCACACTAAGAGTTTAGATTCACTAAAGATTTTTTATGAGAGAAGGATGGTATGTTGATGCTCACACTAACAACATAACCTCGCATTCATAAAGTATATGAAAATAGTCCACATGAGAGGCTATTTACAAATTTGAAAGAGGATTGATCAATGGATAGGATTGATTTTAGAGATTAAGGGTAGAGATTATTTGAGAGACTTAGAGCCATAAGAGAACTTCAAGTGGTACCTTGCAATTGGTGTACAAAAGGAGCTCTATGATTCAAGTAGATTGGATGGTGGGGATTTTCTTGGGACAAGATAGATGGTGAAAAGAAAAAAATCCTTTTTGCTCTTGTGAAAAGTCAAGATCTTGATAAAATTGATGGATTAGATTACAAAAGAGGATTATTTGGAAAAGAAGGAAGCATGGGTCAATGTACTGCAAAATCTTTTTTGGACACGTGTATTTTAGGAACTTGAGCAAGATTTGTCTTGATTAATCATACTTTGTTTTGTGCAAATGATTAGCTAGATTAAATAATTGATTTTAGTGTACTAATGATGTGAGAGGAAAAAATAAATTAAATAAGTAGATTTTATTTTTATTTTTTTGGAATAAGAATGATGGGCTTAAATAAATAAATTGTTAGACATTAGAAGAATAAAGAAGAATTAAATCAAGTATTTAATTAATGTTGGTAAACAAATTAAGATAATTAATTAAATAAATGTAATTTGCTTAATTAATTTAGAAGTGATAATATGAAGTGGATTGTGTATTGCATGCAAATAACAAGTGAAATATGCATATAATCTAGCCTAAATCAAGTCAATTACATGCAAACCTCAGTAAGATATATGTATGATATGTTGATAGATTTGATGTGGTTGCTCATATATCCAACAACATGCTAGTATGATTGAGATGATTGAGTGTTAAAATGTACAACATAATAGTAGCACAATACTAGATTCAATCGAAAATGTGGCATCATAAGTCTATGATGATAGAAGAATGCTCAAATGGGGTGAGAGGCCTCTCATTTATAGAATTTCCAAGAGGGCAACCAAGGGCCAAAATGAATTGGTTGATGGATGGCTAGGATTGATTGAAGATTAGGGTTTAGATTAAAGTTGTAGTCATGTGACAAGTGTCCCATGAGATGTATGGATTAGGTTTATGGAATGGAGGGCTCACAATTGATGGGAACTCTCAAGAAAGGGTGATGGACAAGTGTCAAAAAGGATTAATTGGAAAAGGTGGCTAAGAGATTAATGATGGGTATTAGATATAGGAAAAGGTGGTGGGATTAGGTATCTTGGGAGGCAAGATTTCTTTCCTAGAAAGACAAGATTTGACTTTTTGCACTTTTTAAGGGATATGGGAATTTAAATTAGGATTTATTTGAAAAGGGAATGTTTCCATTTGTGTACAAGATTATAGATTAATTAGCATAAATCAATCAATTAATTATGAATTAATTAATTGACTTGGTTAGTATTGGCATAGTATGATGGTTTAAATGGGTGTTGTGTTCTTGCCACCAAGATTCAAACCCCATTGGAGTGTTATTGTTGTGTGTTTATGTTGGGGATGAGTTCTCTCATTTGTGACCTCATTGATTCATAGCTTCGAGTTAAAAGTATTTAGCCCTTTTGAAAATAAAATAAATTGATTTTGTTGGAAAATTTTGGGGATAGGTTAACTTAATTAAATAGATATACGTGGGGGATAAATTAATTAAATAATTAATAGATATTTATTTAATTAATGGCTAGGATAGGGTAAAGTCAAGTGTGGTTAGGTATGGACAAATTTAGGTGTCTACATATTGGTACTAGTAAAATTTGCGAGAGATGATTTTAGGTGTTTACATTTTGCCTCCCTTTAAAAAGGCATTGAATTAGCAGAAGCAATGTCATTTCAATATATATATAATGCTTTTGGAATGAAACTTGGGTGATGATATGCCCCAATTGTTTGAAAAAAAGATGTTAGTAAGATGGAGGGATGATGCCCTCTCAAGAGGTCAATCAAGCAAAAATTGTGAGGTGAACTCTCAAGAGAAAAAATGGAGATAAAAATAGGATAAAAAAATGAGGAAAAATGAAAAAAAAGAATGACATAGATTTTTAAAATGGAGAAAGGAAAAATTAAGGGTTGGAGATAAATAAATAGGGATAGGGGTGAAAACATTTCATTTTGACTCTTGATCTCTTTAGCACTAAGAGATCAATGATGGGTATTAGATATAGGAAAAGGTGGTGGGATTAGGTATCTTGGGAGGCAAGATTTCTTTCCTAGAAAGACAAGATTTGACTTTTTGCACTTTTTAAGGGATATGGGAATTTAAATTAGGATTTATTTGAAAAGGGAATGATTTGTGTACAAGATTATAGATTAATTAGCTAAATCAATCAATTAATTATGAATTAATTAATTGACTTGGTTAGTATTGGCATAGTGATGGTTTAAATGTGGTGTTGTTGTTCTTGCCACCAAGATTCAAACCCCATTGGAGTGTTATTGTTGTGTGTTTATGTTGGGGATGAGTTCTCTCATTTGTGACCTCATTGATTCATAGCTTCGAGTTAAAAGTATTTAGCCCTTTTGAAAATAAAATAAATTGATTTTGTTGGAAAATTTTGGGGATAGGGTTAACTTAATTAAATAGATATACGTGGGGGATAAATTAATTAAATAATTAATAGATATTTATTTAATTAATGGCTAGGATAGGGTAAAGTCAAGTGTGGTTAGGTATGGACAAATTTAGGTGTCTACATATTGGTACTAGTAAAATTTGCGAGAGATGATTTTAGGTGTTTACATTTTGCCTCCCTTTAAAAAGGCATTGCAACTTAGCAGAAGCAATGTCATTTCAATATATATATAATGCTTTTGGAATGAAACTTGGGTGATGATATGCCCCAATTGTTTGAAAAAAAGATGTTAGTAAGATGGAGGGATGATGCCCTCTCAAGAGGTCAATCAAGCAAAAATTGTGAGGTGAACTCTCAAGAGAAAAAATGGAGATAAAAATAGGATAAAAGAGGAAAATGAGGAAAAATGAAAAAAAAGAATGACAATAGATTTTTAAAATGGAGAAAGGAAAAATTAAGGGTTGGAGATAAATAAATAGGGATAGGAGGTGAAAACATTTCATTTTGACTCTTATCTCTTAAAGCACATAAAGCAAAGCAAGGAATTTAGGAAAGATGGAGAGTGTGTCTTTGGATTGATAAAGAGCAGAGTGGATGAGGCAATACAAGCGACTTGCAAAGGCAAAGCATCAATACATATGAAATGTTTAGGCTAGGAAACATTTAGGGTCATTAATGGGTGGTAGAAAATTAGGAAAGCGCATGCACCAAACCACAAAAGTCACAATTTGGCATATGCATGGTAGAATACAATGCATGCATGGAATTGCATGACAAATGTGGAGCATTTTTTAATATGTATTGGAAGCAACATTTTTGTAGGGAAAGTGATATGAAGTTCCTAAAACATATTTGGGATTAACACATGCATTGGGAAGTGGAATATGTGTGTCATTGTGAAGTTTATAGATTCATTGTGAAGCATGTTCATGTTTTAGCGCATGCATGCATGGTGATACATATGTGTTTGCATGATTCATTGCATCCATGCATAGACTAGTGCATGTGTAGAAGAGTAGTTTAAGATGATTTTTAGAAAAAATTAACGTAGTTTCTAGCTAGATGCAAGAGTAGTTATTTTCATTGATTTCTTGCGAGAGGCGATTAGATGTGTTGCATTTGATGGAACAATTGAAAAAGATGGACTATGATTTTTTGGAGCAATACGAGATGTGGTACATCATATAGATGTGATAGATTAGGACACACAGGTCAATGTTGATAGCATTATTGGAGAGGTGGCACAACAAGACTATAATATTCCACCTTCCTACACGAGATCACGATCACATTAGAGGATGCGTGGAGAATACTATCGCCACACATCCTCTAGTGACAGTCTCATTCGAGAACATGTGGGCACATTGTGTACTATTAAGGTTGGGCTCCAAAGAAGTCATTGGAGAGATGCTTTGAGAGTGGCCTACCTCAGATGAGACTATCACTAGACACAGACACATATGTGGGATTAGTGGAGGATTTTCCACTTGTATTAGTGGCCCTTGCTAGTAGCATATTATTTCTTAACAAGATAGGTTGGTTCTTCCTTATTGGTTTGGAAATTTGTTGTGTAGAAATGAGGCGTGAGAGCAAGTATCTTGTGTGTGGATTATGTGTACTAGCACAACTATATAGAAACCTACACCTAGCCACATATAGGGATGCACAAAGTATCAACTCAATGACTTTATTGCAAGTCTAGGATGGAAGTACATAGCAATGCTTAAGCCCATTGGAGATATAATACAGGGGGTGAAGGATGAGCCTTGTGCATTTGACTATGGAGAGAGATTATGATACAAGCATTTGGGAGACCTAGCCTATTGGAGACAGGGCTTGAATGAGGTAGATGTAGTAGTGTGGAGACCATGGCTAGGGTCTCACGGATGGACTTTGGATAGGTTTTACCTAGATTTTGCACAGTCCTCATGCCACACTATCGACATACACCACTACCCAATAGAGAAGTGTGGGCTAGATAAAGTGAAAACACAATTTGAATTATGCCAGGGGATCTCCATAGAGGGAGAGAATGATTTTTTGCATGTGAAAAGGGAAGAGGGTGATTGGGGTTGAGTGAATTCTTAGCTAGCAAAGGTGAGTTGGAGGTGTCTAATGTGGGTTCCATGGGATCCACAAGAGGATATTGTGGATGTAGGATTAGAGGGCCTTGTGGAGATAGTGGTTAACTAGTGATATTAATAATTCCATGCCATGTAGAGGCACAACATTACACAGGGATGCTTTGGTAGACATACAGAGGAGACAAGGTGGAGTGCCTTGAACATAGGGATAAGGAAAAGTGAAAATAAGAAATCTTAAACCATTTGATATGCATAAACCTAGTCAATGTAAAGATGGCAGCAATATAAGAAGGTAGTCAACTTGCAAACCAAGTAGGAAACCTGTTGAAAGGCATTGTTGTCCCTTCACTCAGTAAAAGAGTCATGTTGTCTCAAATAAAGAAGTCGACTCAGTCATTGGAAATGTAAGGACTGTCATGTGTTGCAATATAAGAGTTTTACCAGCTAAGTCGTTGCATAGGAGTAGAAAGGTGGCAAAATTATTAGTTTGTTTGTAGCTTTTGGTTGCTCAAATTTTAGTATATACAGAGGTGCTCTCTCTACCATTTGTTACACTCTTCATTCTGATTTCTCCATTGCTATTCTGCTGTATTTTTTGTGCAAGTGAGTTGGAGGGCTTGAGAGTTAGTGAGTTTTTTTGTTATTTTTCATTCATAATTGTTGAGAGAATTGGTGAGAGGCTAGAAGTGGGAACTAGGTTGATATTAGAGGAAGTAGCAAGTGGACTTGTGGAACTGAGATAGGAAGGAAGATATATCAGTTGGAGCTTTTATACAGGTGTGTTGATTTCTATTCCTTTGTTATTTATATTGGAAAGGTTAATTATTTATGGTTGCCATGTTTAGAAAGGAATAATTTTAATGTGTGTTATGATGCTTGGTTGTGCTTGCATTTTTCTTGGTTGTTTCTTGTATTTGTGAAACCTTTCGATGTGGTTTATACTTATATAGATATATATCCTATATTGGAATTTATATGAATGTGTTCTATTTATACTATACGTAGGTTGTCAATACTATATGTAGTTTGTCAATACTAGTCATATGAAGCATGAAATAAGAAGTTGCTTGATTTACTTTTGTAGCAATGTCATTTTAAATATAAGTTATTAGTTGGTTATTCCTGGGGTTAGAATAATCCATGGAAAAGGGGGTAACCTATGTATAGAGTATGAATGGTCAAAACCAAATCAAGATAGGAAGGTGGGTGAAATAGATGACTCTCACTCAAAGTACTGGGTGATGAATTCTTTGGCCAAAGTAGTGTAAGTAGCCACTATTTAAATTGTCAGTTCATGGTGATCTAGGTTTATATACTAGGCAGGGATTTTCATACACGTAGGTTGTAGCCACTGTATGGTAGCTCTAGATATGTAGGACACAATACCATGCTCAGAAAAAGCTAGGATTATGAGGTTACCAATCTCTTCATCGAAGGGTAGGGCCATCTTACCAATTTGGTAGATGTGTGGGGGACCACAATAAGTCTGTGGTTGTTAGAAAAGTGCATGAGTGATGCTTCTCCTCGTGTAGTTGGCGGCCAAGATTTGAAAAGGATATTTTGGACCATTTGTATTTTCTATTTCAAAAAGCTCATTGAAGTTATGAAATATCATCTTGAAATTATATAATATGAAATCGTTACTTGTGAAATGGTGAAAAATAGGTTTGGTTGTTAAAATGGGGTTTGATGGACCTATTTCTCACTATTTCATTAGGAAATGAGATCCACACAAATAATTGACTTACAACCATTAGGTGAGTCAACTCAAGGTGTGAATCTATAGATTTCCTTATGACTAAAGGGCGGGGGTCAAGTTCACAAGGCACTTTTGGGAGAAAACCTAAAAATAGAAAACTAGCCCAATTATGCCAAATTAAACTTGAATTAGAAATATTAAACTCAAAATAAGTAGAACCAAAAAATTAAATTGCAGATCTGAGAAGGACAGAACTATGTTTACCAATCACCAAAAGTGAGTTTTCAAGGGTTGACTGGGACTCATTCACCTAGGGGCGAATGGGTCCACTATCAGGGTTTTTCTGCAATTTTTGGGAGCCTTTGATACACATTTGGATCTTCCAATTTGTCCAAGTGGTAGTGTCAGAATGTCAAAAATATTTTTTGTAGATGAGTCTCTGTTAGATGACAACAATTATGACAATTTTTTGCAACTTTGTCAGCTTCTTCAAATTTTCTCTTCAAGAGGTTTTCAAGCTTTCTTCCACCTAGATCTACAAACACAACATGAGCGGGAAAAATTGTTTATTTTTGTTGAATGGGGGTTTGCCTTGGTCAAACCCTGTTTTGGTTATCAAACCTTGAAATGAATAAAAGCATGAAAGAGGGAATGAAGAATGAATAAAGCTATGTTACCACTCAACAAACCCTTAGATAAGTCCTTGAAATGTAGATCTACAACTTGCATGAAATGGCTTCAATGGATGTGGATCTTGACACTTGAATCTTGCTTGAAATAGTGCTTTGAATGCTTGATTTGATCATGAAACCTACATCACAATGTTAGCTCCAAAAACATGCAAGATGCAAGAAGACTTTGATATGACAATCGGATCTTGATTGCTGCAATAAAACTCTAATAAATTTGCTCTTGAATGCCCTTGACACAAAAATTCTTAGATGAAACATAGTGAAATAACCTTATATTTATAGGTATGTATCCTTAATTTCTTGATATTCAAATATCACAAGCCGACATTGAATTATAGATTTGAAAACATTAAAATACCGCCAAAAACATAAGTTAAATTTAGGTCCTAAGGTCTAGGGAGGACCCACTCGCCCATGGGCGAATGGGTCCCAAGTCCATAAACCCTAGACACACATTTCTCATTGTAAAGTGTTATGTTTAGGCATTAATGAATATCGGGTTTCCCCTTTAGAAAATGTAATTAAATAGGCTTGGAAAATAAATTAAAGGACCAATTAAGGTATACTTAAGCTCAATTAATTAAGGGAGCCCTAAATAAGTGTGAAAGTGTAAAGAGATACACTTTACAACACTAAATTAAGGCATAATTAAGTCTAATTTAATTAGGAGGGCCCAAATAAGTGAGAAAATGGAAAGGGATACATTTTTCATCACTACAACTTGTATTAATGAAATGAATCTTTGATTATGCAATGGGAAAGTTTGGAATGTTTTGTTTTTAATGTGCATTAGTTATTCAAAGAAAAGAAAAAAATTTACCGTTCGTAATGATAGTAGCATAAATTGTTCACTTGTGGGTAAAACATAGTAAAAATTACTAGGTAGGACAATGGGCATGTTACGTCTTGTATGCTTCCCATGTTGACATTGCTTGCAAAGAGTGTTTGAGGGTTTATCAATCTTCACATATATCTTATGGATTGTTTGGTGTTGATCTTCACAAGATTATCTAAGTTTATATGTCTTATTCTTCTATGCCATAACTAACTCTCATTTGATGTATAGATTGTTTGTTGTTCTATTTGCATCGGCAAGAATTTTTCTTGTACTTTCCTTCCTTATCTCACAACCTTGAGCATGAAAAGTAAGAGTGTATTCTTGATCACACATTTGACTCGCATTAAGAAGATTATGCTTCAAATCTTCAACATATAAGACAATTTTTTTGTCTTCCCATTATCAAGACTAAGAGTACCTTGTTATCTTGTCGTATCATTGTCTCCAAATTTTATCGTACCTCCATTCACTTTCAAGGAAAACTTTCTCTTGTCCCCTGTCATATGGCTTGAGCATCCACTATCAATATACCATTGATTTCCTTCATTTTGGGCATGAAAGGTTGTTTGCGCAAGCATGGATCTCTCCTTTCTTTTTCCATACTTTTGAATTTTCCTCCTTTTCTTTAGCCATAGTATCCTTATTTTGTTTAGGTGGTTCCACAAAACCATTCCTACAAAAATGTGTGGTATGATCATAGTTGTTGTGATTGTAGCCAATAATGTTGAAATCCATTAAGGGAGAAAATGAATTGTAATTTATTTTTAAGAACCCAAAATCATTTCTTGTACATACCCTACAATCTATTGCTTTATGACCAAACTAATTACAAAAAAAAGCAATAACCAAAGAAGGAGTTTTGGAACCTAGTCATGTGGGTCTACCTTGGAGGGAATGATCTTTTGAATTTGTCCTTTTTATCCTTGTAAATGATGTTGGTCCTTTGTGAGATATCACTTCCTTCCTTCTTGGTGCTATCACTATTGATAGAGCTCTTAAGTGCATTGACATAGCCTATAGCCTTTTCTTCATTTATTTATTTTGGTAATTTTGTAGCCTTAGAACTTGAATCTTCTTTGGTAGTCTTATGATTTTCCTCAAAGCCAAGACCAATCTTGATGAATGGTGACCTTTTGGAATTGATAATTTCATCCAATATTTTGGTGCTCTTTTCAAACTTCATGTTTCTGTTTAACTGGATAGTTGCCTTTTCTAGTTCCTTTCTCAAGGAAACAATTTCAGATTCAAGCCTTTGGTGGTCTTCTACTTTTTTCTTTAGCTAAAATCCCACTTCCTCTTCTATCCTTTTTGCTTCTTCAAGTTGAATCTTTAGGTTGATAATAGTCTTTTCTAATTCTTCAAGACTTTGCGACGCTTTTTCTCTTGTACCATGAACCTCTTTTTTTTATTTTTGCAGTTGCAACTTTTGCTTCAAATTCTTTTTCTTAAGATTCTTGATTTCACTTAAGGCACTAATGAGTTCTTCTTCAAGATCCACTTCTCTATCCATTTCAAAAAAATCTTCCTAGATTATGAATCCATCTTCTCTTTTCTTGTGTCCCCATCTTCCAAGGTGTCACTCTTTGCTTATGTTTCCATGAAGAGAGTTTATTCTCTATCATTTTCAGAGATTATTTCATCACTCTCCTCAAATGAGCTACTATCTTCTTTGGAGTAGAGGCTCTTCTTGTGCTTACAAAGAGTTTTATTCCTCTCATGTTTTCCTTGTTTATAACTCTTTTTTATTAATGATGTTTTCTTTCCTTCTTTATGTGATTGTCATCTTCATCATCGCTATTATCATCTTCTACTTGTGGACACTTAGTAGAAAAATTACCTATTTTACCATAATTGAAACATTTGAAGGGTAACTTACCTTTGTATTTGTTAGATCCTTTCGTGAGCTTTCTCACAAAGCGGGTTTCTTTTGCATCAAATTCATCATTGGAGCTATCGCTTGCTTCAAGCTCTTTATTCTTCATCTTCTTTGAAGCTTTGAAGGTTGCCTCTCGTTTAGATTTCTTCTCCTATTTTATCCTCATCTCATATGCAGTGAGGATCGCATGCAACTCAACCATTGTTAGGGTATCTAAATCTTTCATTTCTTCAATAGCAAAGACTTTGACATAAAATCTCAAAGGAAGATACCTTCATATTTTTTGAACAATTATTGCATCCTCAACCTTGTCTCCAAGACCTTTGATAGTGTTAACAATTTCATCCATGTGAAGTAGATAGATGGCTATGTTCTCCTCATCTTTAATTTTAAGCTCTCAAATTATCTTCTATGAGTTTGGAGCTTGGCTTTCTTAACCTTTTCGTCTCCTTCATAGGTATTTTGAAGTTTGTCCCACATTTCTTTCACCAATGCACAATGCATCACTTTGACAAATTTTTATTTTGGTAGTCCATACAAAATTGCATTCATGGCTTTTGCATTGTTCTCACTTGTCTTCTTTTTTCCCTGATCCATTGGTGGAGATGATGGAGCAGTATAGCCATCCACTATTGATTGCCAAATATCGAATCCAAGATCCATTAAGTAGGTGTGCATCCTTATGCTCCAAAAAGCATAGTTTTTTCCATCAAATAATGGTGCCTGTTGGAGGAGAATCCTTCTTAGCAGGCCATGTGTGCTCTTAAGATCTTCCTTCTAGTGATTAATCTATACTTTGAAGGAGCCAACTCTGATAACAATTGATGAGAACACGCTTATACTGAGAGGGGGATGAATCAATATAATACTTTATTTTACTTTTTCAAATTAATAACCACAATAACCTCAAATATGCAACATCAACAAATATAAATATAAAATCCAAATCCAGCCACAAATATAATAAAATTATCTTACAAATTTGTACGCACCAACCCACTGGAGACACCAATCCCTGCTACTGAGCACCAAATTAGAAAGAGACATCAAATCTCTTTAATTAGGAGGCACCAACATCCAAATGAACAAAACTTTTGTCTTCTTGAATATTTCCTCTTCAAAGCATGATTATCCTGTGAATCTCCTTCATAAGATCGTGTAAGTTTGCTCATAAATCCGTTATAAATCTCCTTAAAATTTTGTTATAAATTTGCCAAAAATCTCCTAATCTGCCATAAATCTCCTTGAAGGTCTGTTATAAATCTTCATAAATCTCCTTGAAGGTCTGTTATAAATCTATCATAAATCTCCTTGAAATTCTACTATAGATCTGCCATAAATACCCTTGAAAGTCTGCTATGAATCTGATCTTCTTAAATTTGCTCTTCTCCTAATTTTTGCTCTTAAGAGGAATGATTTTCCATTGAAGAACTTGATTTCTAACCTCCAAAATAACTTGTATCTGTATCCAAATCATGCACTTCACCAAAAGGAGGTCAACCAAGATTTGACATAATAAAATGTATTTTAAACATTTAAATTCACTCAAGAAAAGCACCAAAGAGAAGGAGGTCGTCCAACAGCATAAGTATTTTTTTATTATTATTTTGCAACTTGCAAAGTGAGCACCAAGGTGGAGGAAGTTTGGATAGCACTTAGGAATTATAAACATGTCTTTTATCGCCTTCAAATGGCGAGATCTACCCTTTAATGAAGCGATTAGTTCTCCTTTGATATTGACTTTGACATCAATGACAATAATATTTACAACATAATTGACCGAAGGCACTAGTGATCCCTCTAAACACTTCTTCATCCTAGAACTCCATAGGCAATCTAGGCAACCACCATCCTCATTTGAATAGTATTCTAAAATAGAAAATGCAAATTATTTTAATAATAAAAGAATTGAAGAGCTTTAGTTGCATTCTTTGTCCCTAAGTTGGTCCTTAAAGGAAACATCCAACACATATCCAATTTGCTAATGGTTGGTTGTGATAAACTTAATATGGTGTTAAAATAATGTTATGTTCTTTATACTTGTCCAATAATAATTTGTGTTTTGATTTAGTAATTTCCAACTTCTCAGTTGCGTGGCCAGAGATAAATATTCATTAATTTCATCATTTATCATCCTGGCTAATGTTGATGTGGGATCCCATCTCGACACTTTGGGAGGTTCGAACACTTGTTCATGTCTTTTATGTGCGATGAATAAAAGGAAACAAAGACTAACGGTATGTCAGCTGTGGTAGTGTATCCATATTTTTCATACATTTGCAGTAAATAAATTAAAGCAGTGTATCCAATGTTTGTATTGGCATGAACAGAAATTTTCTATAGTCTCCACAGGTATTTCAAGTGTGTATAAGGGGGCAGATTAGTTATTTGCTTCAGCACCGTGGGAAAAGTTCGTGTTTTTTACTATCACATCAACCTTTTATGTTATTACTAGTAAAGGAGGGTTTTTCAAAGGGCTCAAACCCTTAAATTACATAGATATAGAATCTCCAAAAAGGTGCATCTAGAACAATGAAACTATAACAAGAGACAAACAACAACAATGTAGTACCCTAAAAGAAAACAAGTAACATTTTAGAACACATGGCTAAATTAAATGAACCTAAATCAAGTAACTGATGTTAGATGCTGATCCATTATCAAAGTGGATGAAATAATTCATCTCAGAATAACCATCTTCTCACTGTCTCAATGTGGGTTGATGCACCTTACAAAGAAGACATGGAACCAACAATGTTTGAGAGATGAAACCAATGAAGGGGAAGCCTCCTTGACACCACACTATGGAATTATCAACATCACACTAAGGTTGAGAAAGTGCTAACTTGACATTTCCCCTAAATATTTTGTTCCTTTGATTATTCATATAACTCTTAATAGTATGACTCATTTTGTAGCAATTTGGGCACACTATTTTGAGCACACTCTTAAGGAGTCTTTATAAGTTCACTACCCATGTCCCCAATGTAGAATATAAAGTGAATGAAGGAAGCTTCTTGACAATTTCCACATTGATACAAAATCTTGCATATAAGAGGTGCTTCCTTGATTTTATTACTAAATACATATTGTTGAAGTGGCCTCTTGAGCTAGCAATGCCCACAAATAGTTCCTCGTCTCAATATTATAGAGGCCATCCTAGAATCCTAACTCAAACAAGTATTTTAATAAGGAATTCCATCCTTAAATCAAAACTTAGAAACCACCATTTGAGGCGTAACCCTGCATGTCGAAGGAACCACAACCCATATGAGAGAATTTGATTATGATCGTTTACAGCTGAAAAGAAACTAAGAAGAAACTTGAAGGCAAGATTGAGATAATAATTTGACTACAAAACATCTAATTTCTTTGGGCCTAAGCTCTAAAAACGTCAATATTGGATTTAGGACCAACAAACTTCCTAACCAAAGAGTTTTTCAATCTATTAGAAGCTCTATCAACAATGTTGTTAAAAGAATATTGAAAACCATAGAGATAGGTGGCTCCACAAGACCCTTTGTGACATGCACATCTTAGACAAAAGACAACTAGGACAAACCCCTTAAAATAGATGATGAAGGAAAAACAAACCTAGCAGAGGCCCCAAAGTCAAAGATAGCAATACACTGCACCAAAGAAACCCCTCCCTCCCAAGGGCACAACCCATCACCTTACTCTCGACCTAAAACCACATGAACTTAAATATCAACGTTCACTAGAAGTTAGGTACTTGACTCGCATTCCAATTGTTTATGACACATATTTTGAAGGAATGCATAGTTCCAAATACGTGGGGCAAGTTTTAAAAAGTATTTTGACATAAATTTGAAAGGTACGATTAACAACGTTAAGGTATCTCAAACCAAACTCTTTGCAAATCCGATTTTTTCACCAAATTCTGACCCAAGTTATGCAAGTACTTAGAGACATTCATCATACACTTAAAATGATGTCGGGAGGAAAAAGCAGGACGCATGGGCTCTAAATGTTTTGAATCATATTCCAAAGCCATTCAACAACTATATAGGTTTTCCTTTCCTTTGATGTTCTGCTACCTTTTAAGTCTAAGCCGCTCATCTTTAGTAGGTACGATACAAGATTTCCTTAAGGGACATGTTTGTTCTATTTATAAATTTAGATCTGAAAGGAAGTAGAGAGTTGGGAGCAGCTAATAGACGATGGGAACTGTAAAGCACTTATATGCCATTCATCTTTAGCGAAACAGTTGTAAGCAGTAGGTACGATAGGAGATTCCCTTAAGCGACATGTTTGCTCTTTATATAGATTTAGACCCTTGAAAGGAAGTGGAGTTGGGGGCAGCTTGTTAATTTAGGTAGCTTGGACAAGTGTCTCCAAACCTAAGAAATATTTAATTAATTAATTGATTTTTCTGGAGACTTCTAGAAAAGAGTTGGTTGTCTAAATAATTATTTAATTAATTAATTGATTCCTCTAGAGACTTTTAGAATCCAGTTAGTTAGGGTTTGTTAGATTCTAATTAATCTTAACCATTAATTGAGATTAAATCATGGCCATTATTTTTTTATAATGAGAATAGTATAAAAGGGGATCAATGAGCATTTGGAGAACACACACTTGAGAAGTATTTGCAATCATAGCAAATAAATTTCCAATGATAGCAAATAGTTTTGCAGTGTTAGCAAGGGCACAATGTTAGAGTTGGAGATAGCAATTGTGGAATTTCAGCAGGAAAATTTGAGGGAAAAATTTCCGGAGAAGAAATAGTGTCGAAGCTCTGTCAATAAAAGGCAAGTAGTTTATGTATCTACACGGTTGAATCCTGATAGCAATATCATAGTTTATGTATCTCTTGATTTTCTAAAGTTTAATAAAATTTCTCATCTGCAATACTAGTTTTCCCTTTGGGGGTTTTCCAGGGACAATTTGTCCAAAAATATTGTATTCATTATTTTGCATATTTTCATGTGGTTTTATTTGTGAAGTTGCAATTGTGTTATTTTTCAATATTTGCTATGAATTAATTTTCCACGGTAAAATAATCTATATAGATAGGAGATTAATAATCAATAACTGCAATAGAATTTTCACATGGTATCGGCGCTGATTTGAGGGCAACAAAAGCTTAGCGCAGACACAAGAAGGAAAAATTGAGGGTTTCTAAAACCCAGTTCTACCTCTTCAGATTTATTATTATTATTATTGATTTTATCTTTTGAAATGGCATCAGCAGGTTTAAGAGATCATGACAAATTGGATGGAGCCTCAAATTTTGGTGTCTGGAAAGCCATAATTTCTTTATTGTTAGAAGAGAATGGTATCAAGGAATATGTGACCAGTGTTGTAGTTGTACCTACAGATCCAACACAGCTCTTAGCATATAAGAAGGAAGATGCCAAGGTGAGGAGGTTGATTCTTGACAGTGTCAAGGACCATATTGTTCTGCATATCGCAGAGTTAGATACAACAAAGAAGATGTGGGACGCCATTCTAAATTTGTACCAAAATGCTACCACTAATCGGAAGTTGATTCTCAGAGAAAAGTTGAGGAATACCCGGATGAACAAGGGAGAAGACGTTACAAGTTACCTCACCAAACTCAGACTTATCAAGGATGAGTTAGCAATTGTTGGAGATAAACCAGATGATGACGAGCTAGTGCAGATAGCCCTAAATGGGTTTACTAAGCAGTGGGATGTATGTGTTCAAGTTATTAATGGACGAGACACCTTACCAAGTTGGGATCGACTATGGAGTGATTTCACTCAGGAGGAGCTTAGACTAAGTCTTGTCAGTGGAACCAACATTAAGAGTCAGAAAAGTGAGGAAAAACAGGAAAATGTTGCCCTAGCAAGAAAAGGGAAAGCGAAGAAGGGGTCTAGCAAAGGATCAAATCCACAAAGTGAGAAGGACTTGTCTAAGATCAAGTGTTATGGTTGTCACGAGTTTGGCCACTATGTCAGCGATTGCTCGCAAAAAAAGAAGAACGAAAAGAAAGGCAAGAAGCAGATGGCAACTTCAGCAAGTGCAAATGAGCTCTCTAGTAGAATGGAGGATGAGTTTGCACTCATAGCTTGTATGGTTAACTCAACCTCATAGGGTGTTTAGTATATAAGCAGTGGGGTGTCATTTCATATGACAGGAGTTAGAGAGTACTTCTCCAGTTATAAGGAGGAGGACATCAGAATCCAGATTTCTATGGGGAGCATGTCCAAACTCAATCCAGTTGGGAAAGGGACTATTCTATTTCAAAGGGAGAATGGCAAGTTGATTCCCATTCATGATGTGTTGCATGTGCCAAGCTTGGGTATGAATCTCATTTTCGTATCTGTCCTTCAAGATAAAGGTTACAATGTACTCTTTAGAGGGGTGAATGTGTTAATCAAGCATAAGGATTGGAAATCACCCATAGCTATTGGAGTTAGGAGCGATCGACTTTATAGGTTGCAGTTTGATACTCATAAGGTACTGATGAGCAGCAGTAATTCTAGAGATCAAGGAGAGCTATGGCATAGGACGATGGGCCATATACATCATGGAGCACTTAAATTGCTTCGTGAAACAGTAACAGGTGTTTCAGAGGTGAGCATAGAGCATGATGATGTATGTAAGGGATGTTTGTTGGGGAAGTTTGCGAAAGGGGTTTTTCCAAGGAGTGACACCAGATCGAAGGGTGTTCTTGATCTAGTACATTCAAACATATGTGGACCAATGTCAACGAAGTTTCTCAGAGGATACGAGTATTTTGTTAGTTTTATTGATGATTTCTCTAGGAAGACTTGGATATATTTCTTGAAGACCAAGGATGAGATCTTCAATCGCTTCCAAGAGTTCAAAGCTCTTGTGGAGAATTCGACAGGAAGGAAGATAAAGGTTTTTCGATCAGACAATGGAGGCGAGTACAAAGGGAAAGAGTTCTAGGAGTTCTGTACCAAGGAAGGAATCAAGAGAGAGTGGACTATTCCTTACAACCTGTAGCAAAATGGGGTTGGTGAGGGGAAGAATCGTTCTATATCAGAGGCAGCAAGGGCTATGTTGTATGACCAAGACATGCCACGTTACTTATGGGCAGAGGCATGCAATACAACAGTGTATATATATAGAAGAAGGTTCCACATAAGGTATTGGGAAGATAACACGAGGAGAGGCTCTCATGGAAGAAGCCAAATAGCCTTTAAGATATTTGGGAGTTTGGCATATTATGCATTCGGGGCCTACATGTAAGTTAGATATTCTTGAGAGAAAGAATTTTTGTAGTCTGATTGAAACATCAAAGGCATATCAAATATTTATTCAAAGGGCCAAGAGAGGAAGTTATAGTTAGAAGTGATATCAATTTCATGAGAGGACAAGGCATTTGGGGAGGTGCAAATATTTTCCGGCAAATGATGAGGCGACCAACAAAGCTCCAAGATTGAGTGCAATAGGATTAGGGACGGCCGAAGCTCAAGTACAATTGCCATTTTGACATAGCCTCAGGTGCGAGGGATTGCATGGAGCAGCAGTCTGGCCGGATCAAAGTGCATCGGGAAGACATGGAGGTTGATGCTGTCTCTAGGTTGGCGGCAAGAACCACTTGAGACACATATAGGGATACCCAAGGTTTGTAGAATCACAGAATGATGACCGAACCATGGAGACAACCGGCTAGGTACTTGTGACTATATGGCATTAGTTGAATGAGTTGGTAGATAGTGAGCCCCTTCCGATATGCTCGAGGAGAACAACAACAAGTGTGGCCCGAGATGCAATGGTTGAGGCCTGCCTCAATAGTCTGAGCGATGTGTGTGAGTTGTTCCTAGACCCAGCAGATAGAGGCGGTGGTTGGATCACGTTGGATCTATAAAATCAAGCATGGTGTAGATGGTTGCATCAAGAAATACAAGATAAGGTTTGTGGCCAAGGGGTTCTCTCAGAAGGAGGGAATAGACTATGAGGAGACATTTGCTCCAGTGGCCAGGTATACTTCTATACGAGCCGTGATCTCACTTGCAGCACAGATGGGATGGCAAATCCATCAGATGGATGTCAAGACGACATTTCTTAATGGTGAATTGAAAGAGGAGGTATACATAGAACAACCAGAGGGCTTTGTGGCACACAGCAGTACAACCCACATGTGCAGATTGAAGAGCTTTATGCGGACTCAAAGCGGGCTCCCGAGGAGGTGTATGCGTGTGGCGATGATAGATACTTAAGGTAATGGGCTTGTGAGAGTAGCCGGATGCTAACCTCTACTACTTGGTGGTTGGGGGTGAGGTTCTCATTCTTGTTCTATATGTGGATGACTTTTTTTTAACAGGTTCACTGGGGCTCATAGAGGAGTGCAAGAGGGACCTTGCAGTAGAGTTCAAGATGAAGGATTTGGGGCTTATGCACTACTTTCTAGGCATGGAGGTATGGTAGACAGATTGAGAGATTTTCCTTAGACAAGGGAAATACTACATCAAAATCTTGAGGTTCAAGATGGAGGATTACAGAAACATATACCTCCTATATGATCACGAATTGGAAGAAGGTAGACTCAACTAGGGAGAAGGATGTAGACCCCACCATATACAAGCAGTTGATTGGATCTCTCATGTATTTGGTCAATACTAAGCCAGATATATCCTTTGCAGTAAACTCTCTTAGTCAATTCATGGTTGAGTTGAAGAGAGTGCATTGGATAGTGGCAAAGCATGTGTTGCAGTATTTGTGTGGTACAATCGAGTATGGGATCATATATGCTCAAGGTGATGGTATCAAGTTGATAGGCTATACTGAATTAGGCGGTGATGCAGTGGGCAAGAAAAAGCATTTGAGGGTGCTTCTTTAATTTAGGATGGGAGTTGTCTCTTGGTACAATAGGAAGCAGAATTTTGTGGCTCTGAGTTCTACAGAGGCAAAATACATAGCAGCTAGCATGACGGTGTGTAAGGCAATATGGCTTCGGAAGTTGTTGGTAGCCTTGTTTGGTCAGAGGGTTGAGACTACAGTGATACACTGTGACAATCAGAGTTGCATCAAATTGTTTGAGAATCTGGTGTTTCATAATAGGTCTAAGCATATAGACATCAGATATCACTTCATCAAGGATTGTGTAAAGCGGGGGATTGTTCAGCTACAGTATATTCCTATAGATCAACAGATAGCAGACATTTTGACTAAGGCATTGGGGAAGGCGAAATTCATCTTCATAAATAAGTTGGGTGGCCTGCAGAACACCTTCCTCACTAAGAGGGAGTGTTAATTTAGGTAGCTTGGACATGTGTCTCCAAACCTAATAAATATTTAATTAATTGATTGATTGTTTTGGAGACTTCTAGAAAGGAGTTAGTTGTCTAGATAATTATTTAATTAATTAATTGATTCCTCCAGAGACTTCTAGAATCTAGTTAGTTAGGGTTTGTTAGAGTCTAATTAATCTTAGCCATTGATGAGATTAAATCATGGCCATTGTTTTTTTAATGAGAATACTATAAAAGGGGATCAATGGGCATTTGGAGAACACACTTGAAAAGCATTTGCAGTGATAGCAAATAGTTTTGCAATGTTAGCAAGGCACAGTGATAGCGTTGGAGACAACAATTGTGGAATTTCAACAGGAAAAATTGAGGAAAGAATTTTCGGAGAAGAAATAGTGTCGAAGCTCTGCCAATAAGAGGCAAACAGTTTATGTATCTCTTGATTTGTTGAAGTTTAATAAAATTCCTCATCTGCAGTACTGGTTTCCCCTTCAAGGTTTTTCTATGGACAATTTGTCCAAAAATATTGTGTTCATTATTTTGCATATTTTCCTGTGGTTTTATTTGTGAAGTTGTAGTTGTATTATTTTTTAATATTTGTTGTGAATGAATTATCTGCAGTAAAATAATCTATATAGATAGGAGATTAATAATCAGTAATTGTAATAGAATTTTCACACAGCTAATAGGCGATGGGAATGTAAAGCACTTTATATGCCGCTCATCTTTAGTAGAACAACTATGAGCAGTAGGTACGATACAAAATTCCCTTAAGTGACACTTTTGTTCTATTTATAGATTTAGACCCTTGAAAGGAAGTGGAGAGTTGGGGACAACTAATAGGTGATAGGAATGCAAAGCACTTTGTATGCAATAAGGAATATGTTTTTTCTATTTATTGATTGAATGTCTTGAAGGCAAGTGGAGAGTTGGGGGCAACTCATAAGCGATAGGGATTGTAAAGCACTTTGTATGCAGTAAGGAATATTTCTTTTATTTATATATTTAGAACCTTGAAGGCAAGTGGAGAGTTGGGCACAGCTCATAAGCGATGGGGACTGAAAGCTTTGTATGTAGTAAGGGAAATATTTGTTCTATTTATAAATTTAGACTCTTGAAAGACAAGTGGAGAGTTTGGGGAAGCTCATAGGTGAGGGGGACTGAAAGCACTTTGCATGCAGAAACAAAAAGCTTTAATTAACTAATTGGTGAATGGCATCCACTTTAAGAAAAAGTATTGCTTTAATTTAACTCTTCAATGTTTTAAAGTCTAAGAAAGCAAAGAGTCACTAGCACTTGTATTATTTCTTGCTCTCTTTTTCATTTTCAAAAGATTTCAAGATGCTATGGTTGAACAAACACTTCTCTACTTTTGGAAAGAAGAGACATGTTAATATTTTATGCTCCTTCAATACGCATTTTTCAGTTCTTTTATAGTTCTTTTCTCTTAATCTTAATTTTTACGTCATTATTATTAATTGATATTTTTATTTTCAACTTATATATTATTGTAAAGGAAAATAAACTTTTCATATATGAATATTAAGTTTAGTAATTAAAATGTGAGAGAATGTAACTAAAAAGTATGAATATTTATTAATAATCAATAAATGTATAAATATTTGATGAAATTTTGGATTCAATAAATTGCAGGATCAAGAATAATAAGTATTAGGAGGGTGATTATCTAGTAACAATTTTTTTTGTTGATTTTATGCAAGAATGAGTTTGAATGTCTATAATTAATATACAACCATCAACTTATCCTATGTATTCTATCAATCTCTATTCTTCAATTTGTGTAATCTTGGACTTGTTCTTTGGTTTTTTATCGAAAATACCTAAGGGATTTGGTAGTGTTTAAAATACTTTAAGGGATTCTGATAAGGTCACAAGGAGCTTTCACCTAGGCCAATCCCTAGAATTCGAAAATATTTAAATCAATACTCTTGATTCATTAAATGTCTCTAAAATGATTGTATAGAGCTAGATACATTCTAGAGCACAATTGAATTGTGTAACTTTGAATGGAATATATGAATTATTTTATTGATTCATATGATTAAAATGAGTGCATTGAATGCCTTTAAATACAAGATAACAATATATCACACAAAGCTTTGTTTAGTAGGCCCTAAGTGGGAAGGATAAAAATTGGGAAGTATCTTCCTAACTAATCCCTAAGGGATAATGATGAATTGCCTAGAACCATTGCAATGTGGGATGCCATGTTAAGAAATAACAATAACTATTTGAAATTTGATAACAAAGAATTTTATAATTGAACAATAACTAATTGAACTTTGATAACAAAGAATTTTATAATTGAACAGTGAAGAAGAAGAAATTAAACTTGAATTCTCTAAAGAAAAACATTAGAGATTGGTCACTTAAAGACCCGAGTAACTTAATTAATCCCAATTTAATTGTTATAATTATAATCAATGTGTAACACAACGAATAAAATGCTAAAACAAGGAAATCTTTCATAGTGTCTTTTTTGTAACACAATTGGAATTCTATAGAGTCAATAAAAGACCCAATTTAAAATGTGAAAGTTTAGGGATCACTTCCACACATGTGGACTTGATATTGGTCAATTTCATTATGTGGAAATGGCCTATGATAATGAATGGATGGAAAAAATAATCAAGATTAGCCCCTAGGGATGTGCACAAATAAAATAGGTAGGGGATGTATTATTTTCCAACTTCTAAATTAGAAAGTGTCTAAAAATATTCCTCATTAGATAAGAACACCATCTAGATCTCGAAGAACCTAGTCCATCAATGGACCAAATGCATTGAGATCCACATGCATTTTCTTAGTGAGTTGATTCATGAGCATGTCATTAATTTGTGCTTTTATTTGACAA